>CAFUXE010001114.1:10380-21341 GCA_903364295.1 Serranus cabrilla
AAATGAAAAACATGACACACTAACGTTTAGTAACTTCTGGATTCACATGTGCACAAAGCAATGCACTTTAATATGACCCTTGAACTTCTTCCAGTACACAGTCATCCCTCGGCCCGTAACAGGTCTTGTTTTTTTGCCATGACTGGAAGGAAGCGATGGAGTGGTGACGAAAACAGACTTGAGGTGCAGTTGAGCCACACAGTCGCAGTGTTGACATTTGGCTTGGCCCTCACCCAAGTTCATCTTGTGGTTTCTGGGCATACCTAATGTCGTAATCATGCAAGGCCACCATCCAGGAGGCTGTTCAATACCTGTCCTTCCCTTAGCCTGCTGTTGGCTGTTCAGGAAGGTGACGTGTTGGTGGTTTCCACTATAACCTTCTAACCTGTAATGTCACTCTCCCAGGGTCCCCAGGCTGTACTTTTTAAGAGGCTGTACCAGAGGCCCGAAATCAGCCTCTGAAAAGTGACAAAGTGTGACGTCTGACTTTCTCACTGTGTGAACTGATGAGAAAAAGGGAACCAACAAGATCACATAAAGACATCAATCAGCTAAGTTTAATGCATTCTGTGCTGCAGAGAATAGTTGGCCACCTTGCTGTATTTTTTTCTCTTTTTACATTTTACTCACTGTGGCCTTGTATTTCACTGCTATATATAAAATGTATTTAAAATTTCCTCTCGGATCTGTTTAAGAGCCGAGAGGAAATTATAAAGGATGATTTTGATTTTGACAGGAATATCACAATTTTAAGTTTAATTTGAATTTTAATTATTATGAATTTGTTTTGTTATTGCACAATCAAACAAAGAGCAGGACAACTTCGAAAGGCTTGTAGGAAAGTTTGAAGTAAAACCACACAGCTCTACTTATGCAATACAAATGTGGTATTTTTGCCTTCTGTATTTGAAGATTTCTGCATACTGGGGTCCCTAAGCAGAAAAATTACAGTGACAGAACAACTCCAACACTTTGGTGAAATATGTTCTTCCCAGAAATACCAACAGGTGGCACAACGGTTCCTTTCATCAGCTTCTATCTGCCATCTGCAGTCATATTAACAAAGACAGCCTGAACTATCAAATCAGCACAGCTTGGGGATTGTGTGCTTCAATTTTATTCACTGTTGCCTTTCATTTCACTGAAATATATAAAATATAAATAAAATCTCCAAGTTTAGCAGCTCTATAGAATCAGCACAATCATGGCAAGAAGTGGGAACAGTCATCATGATGTTTTTTTATTTTGAAAAAAAAGTTTAATTTCTCTGATAACTTATTTCATAAACATTAGAATAAAATGAAATTTACAGGTCCCAAGAGCACTGAATGTGAAATCAAATGTAATTACTATTATTATTATTATTTTAAAAGCCTTTAATATCACATCACTTCTTATTGTAGGAGTACATTTACAAATGTATCATTTTTACATTAAGACATTTTTTCACAGATCCACTGCAGATGGCTATCACAGCGCACATCGTTCCAGTTTCCTCTCACACTGAAGCCATTTAGGAGTTGTACACAGTCTTCTTCACCCCATTTTGAATCTCCATCACCATTATCAGGCATTCCACTCCTCCAGTACCTGGAAGAATTGGTGGAAGAACTATTAAGATCATTTAGCTCAGTGAAGTTATTAATACTGAATATGGAAATACCCTTGAATTCAAAACTTTACTTAAAAATGATCAGCATTTGTGGCCTTGAGGTTATGAATCTTAATCAAAATTACAGTATCACAAGTAAAAGTACTGGCCCCACTTTACTGCTGTCAGAGAATGGGTCATTTTAAATACTTTAGTTAAGTAAAGTCTATATTAAAATAAGGAGTAGTGATATTTATATTACGCTTCAGTCAGTGGAGTTCCATCAACCCACTTCCAGACACCTTCGTTGTCTCCGTCATTCAAGCCAATCCAAGTGCTTTGTCTGATGATGTTAGAGACGAATTCCTGTTCAAGATAAAGTAAAGACATAAATGTTGTTATATTTTAGTTTGGAAATGTTGTTTACAGGCATAAATCAATAAAAACCGCATCTCTGTGGGCCCCCCAGGCTCCGAGATCGTGCACAAAAACAAATGGGACAAGCAACAACTCGAAATCAAAATAAACAGTATTCCAACCAATCACCTGAAAGACAGCTGAGGCAGTGGCAGAGATCTCGTAAATGGTTCTCGTCGTGCGTGTCGCTTTAAGAAAAGTGCGTTCGTGATCATTTTGAAACACGGACAGGAGGAGCTGGCTCTGTTTGTTTGGGATCTCGCAACGGAGGTGAGGGCAACCAAGATCGCTGACACAACGTCAAAGGTTGTGTCCTTAAAGGTTATGTCAGCGATCTTGGTTGTCCGATCTTGGTTGTCCAAGATCGCTGACACAACCTTAAAGGTCTGGGGCCTGGGGGGCCCACAGAGATGCGTTTTTTTTGCCACCCTGCTTGTGAGGCGGACAGCTAGTGGGTCGTGAGGAAGGATCAGGTGAATGTGACCATTTATGTTTCAGCCCAACATCGCTGACACAACCTTTAACTTTAGGGTTCGGGTTTAACAGGAATCTTGACATGGATAAAACCAGAGGGCTTAACAATCTATATCGGAAACCTGTAATTTTAGGCCCTGATTCAGGAAAGGAAAAACTCCAGAAAAAGAAGCGATAGAGCAGCACAGCGAACCTGTTCTTCATAGCTGTGTATGGTCACCAGATCTGCTCCTCTGTCTCTGCAGTCTTGTCTGGCTGTGTCCCAAGAACCAGACGCAGAGGAGAGGAGATAACAGCTGTCGTTGAACATCCTCCATCCTGCAAAAAACAGCAAACAAAAGACATTAAAGATCAGAGAAGACACCTGTTCTTCTTTTGGAGAAGTTGTGGGTTGTGGGACTTTATGCTTAGACTGCTGAACTTTTAAACTCGTCACTCAGACACGTTACCTTTTTTTTCTCCTGCCTAATGGTTTTAGCTCGTGTATTAATCAATGTGTCTCTTTTTGTTTTGTCTTTACACTCTTCACAGCATTTGTTGCTTCAGCCTCGGTGGTAGCTCACATGTAGTGAGAGAGAGAGTGAGACACACGTACTCACTCTGTTTGGACAAACGCTGAAGCCTGTCCAGCTCTTTAGTCTTTTCAGTGAGTGTGGCGTTCAGCAGGTCTCTCTCTGCAGACACAGAGGACAGCTTGTCCTCACTGGCCTGGAGACGCTCAGTCAGCTTGGCTTTGATAGCGGAGAGATCTGCAGCTGATCCACATACAGAGACATGGACTGAAACAACCCTTACTAAGTAAAAGTATCAACACCACACTGTTAAAATACGTCAGTAAAAGTCAACTCGTAAATGTACAGAAGTCTCAGCATCATGATGTATTTAAAGTACGTACACATCATGCAGACTGGCTCCATTAATATCATCAGCAGTTTACTTTATGTTAAGGCTAATGTAACACCTTAGTAAACTCATTTTTAGATTGATTAAATGTTTTTCATGTAAAATCTTGACCTGGGGCTGCTAAATGACAGCTTCTTCCACCAGTGACTGAGATTAAAATAATAATAATAATTTTTTTAAATGGCTGCTGTGTCTTGGAAATAAAGAAAAGCTAATAATAAGCCAATTAGTTGAAACTGGAGGCTTGAAATAACAATCGGCACAAAGTCCAATTTGGATATGGCACCAAAATAAAAATGTGTCTCTCTTTGGTGGATTTACCTTAGCTTTCTTTTTTTCTCAGTTGAAATATAATACAATTAAACTGCTTTAAAATAAGAAAATTGACAGACAGACAGAAGACAGACCAGTGAAACAAACTATGTACATCTTTGAGAGTTGAAGGAGCCCTAAGATGCATGACTTCGGCGTGACTTTAACTTGTGAATGTGATTTGGACTCACAGCGGACAGAGAGGCAGATGAGTCCAGCCAGCAGGAAAACACTCAGCAGCCCCAGACTGAGAGTTACAGCTCCATGAAACCTGCTCTCACAGCTCCTGGGACCTGAGAAGACCAGTGAGTAAAGTCAGTGATACAACATTAATCCATAATGATAATAATAATGATAATATACAGACTGAACATTCTCACCTGTCTGATTCTCCAAAGGTGTTGGATTAACAGACTTTAGATAATCAGCGTTAACATAGATTTCGTCCTCCATCACTCAGAAGATGTTAACTATTTCCTAAACCGTCAGCTCTGCAGCACAGACTGTACTACACACATCTGATTCATGTAGATCTGTGATCTTGTTGGTTCCTATTTTCTCAACAATTCACATTATGAGGAAGTCAAAAGTTTCAGAGGTGAGAAAAATCACACTCTGGTTTAGGGGTCCACTATGCTTCAAAACTGAGCACCACTTATGTGGGTCTCACAGTTCAAAAATGTTTTAAGAAATGATTATTTAATTATTAATAATTAACTTCATAATCAAAATAAAATTACCATATCATTTTGCAGTAAAGGTGGAAGAAATTTGGAGTTATTTTCTTCGAAGAGGTTGGCATCACTCCTTCCTGTTGTCCAACATGAAATGGACAGCATGTGTATTTAAAAAATGCATTTTTATTCACTGGAAAAGTAAAATAAAACACACCCTTTGCTTTGAGAATCATACGGTTAGTTTTTGCTTTATTTGCTTTGCTTTGTTTAGCGATCAAAAAAGCCTTTCAATCCTTCTATGAAATCACCCAACAATGTCTAATCTAAGCAGACTATTTACGTGTGTGTGTGTGTGTGTGCGTGTAGAGGGGAATGCTGAACAGAAGCAAGATGGCCGCCTGAGTTATAAAAATAGCCACATGGTTACAGGTGAAGGAGGTACAACAAAGATGGCAGCGAGAGGGTATTGACCTTTGTTGTGTCGAATCACGTGTTGAAGTGTGGGGGTCATTATTAACAACCAGGTGCCATGAAGTTTAAATTCTTCTTCTATTATGTATGTCTGTGTTGGAAAAGCCATTTCAAAGTTTAATGTATGTGACCTAGTGGTGCCAGGTTAGAAAGCTGATGTTAGTTGACATGATATTGAACAAGTTTGAACATGAATCACATAAATCAACATTAAGATGTTACTATTGTCAGGGAATGTATAAATATTTTCAGCAGCCAGTAAAGTGACATATTCTTGAGAATGACTTGCATTTAATTATCTAGACCTCAATCATACTTGAACAAAATGTTTTGCAGACGTGTCTGTGAACATCCTGTCTGAGAGCAAAAGATAAAACACAAGCAGCATTGTGGTTTATTGGAAACCCAACACTGAGTTATAAAAGACCAGTGGGCATTAACAAAAGAAAACTGCTTCATCACTTCTCATTTTATTACTTGAACACAACTCATTTTACAATCCAACAACAAAAATGTTAGGAAGTTGTCTGACACGCTGATAAACTTGTGATTTAATATTCACTCTAAATTCAGAATTTGGTAGATTTTTGTATTTACATTTCACAGTGAGCCAATGCTATCAACTCAAGAACTAGGTCTGTTATCGTGGACATTATGTTAAGAAATGAAAACAAGTATGAACATGAATCACAAAAATCCACATTAAAATGTTATTATTGTCAGGGAATGTTTACACATTTTCAGCAGCCTGTAAAGTGACTTGAAAATATTCTTGAGAATGAGTTGATTCTTAAGCATTAAGTGTCTTTTTTATCTAAACCGCAATCGTACTTCCTTTTTTTTTTATCAGTTTGAATAAAATGTTTTGCAGACGTGGTAAATGTGAACATCCTGCCTGACATCAAAAGATAAAACATAAGCAGCATTGTTTTGTTTTTTTAAAACCCAAAGCGGAGTAGTTATAAAAGGCCAGTGGGCATTAAGAACAAACTGCTTCACCACAGTTATCGTTTTACTTCTGTGTTGCTTTTTTCTCCTTATAAACCACAAGAGATTAAACATTCACACGCAGCTGAATAGAAACGGTTTTAAAGTCATTTTAAAGAGAATATTTAAAGATATGAATTATATTATTTTTGGTTTTAATATTTTTTTCCAGTTAATCTTAATTAGGAAGTAGCAGGTATATTATAGCACTAAAATAAACTGAAACAGTTGCAAAGCATTTCAATACTTTAATATTCCTTTTCAGTTACAGAGAAATCCAAACACTGTATTCATACTGATTGTTGTGAAGCTTTGTGAAATAATGTTACAGCATTTATAGGGGAAATTTAAGGAAGGGTTCAGTGCATTAATGTGTCAGCCAAAGCAGTGATTATTTATTTTAAAGCCTTTAACATCATCACTTATACTGTGGAAGTATTTACAATTGTATTGTTGCTTAAGTTCGGGCATTTTTTTCACACATCCACTGCGTATTGCGATCACAGTGCACATCATTCCAGTTTGCGCTTGAGCTGTAGTCTCTCACGATTTCTGCACAGTCCTCTCCAACCTTCTGTGGATCCCCACCTCCATTATCCAGCCATCCTCTCACCCAGTACCTAGGAGATAGTCAGATGATTTCCTTTAGTAAAAGTATAAATACTTAATATTCATACCACACTATGGAATTACTGAACTACAAGTAAAACTTCACTAAAAAAGTATCAACAGTAAAAGCACTTGTCACTCAAATTGTTTTATATATTCCAAATATATTATTGGATTATTATTGTTGATAATTTATGTTAGCAGCATTTTACTGTTGTCAAGTGAGGGCTAATTTTAACTACTCAAAATACTGTTTGTGTTTTAATTTTTAAGAATGTTTCAGAAGAAAATAATTAACCTCTAAAATGCTGTGTAGTAGAAGTGTAAAGTTACATAAAGTGAAAATACTTAAATACAAGTACTTCAAAATTGTAGTACAGTACTGAGTAAATGTACTTAGTTATATTCCCCCACTTCTAGGAGGTTAATTTCTCAGGATCTCCACCGAGTGATTAAAAAAAACAGCTTTAAAGGCAGAATGAGTCGGATGTTTTTCTAAAATTGTACAAAAAAACAAAAATCATCCTCCCTATCATCACTTTTTTTTAGTGAACTAAAAACGTGGATGTTTGGTTTCCAAATGTTGAGGATTATATCTTCATGTCTAATAGTTTATATATTTACAAAAAAGAAACCTGGCAACATACAGCGATAGTTTTATTGTGTGTCGACATTAAAATAGAAGTAGTAATATTTATTAGTGCTGTCAAAAATATCGCGTTATTAACGCAAATCAATTTCAACACCGTCATTGTCTTTATCGCGAGATTAACGCTCTCTGTGATGTGACCTCGTGAACTTGTAGTTTTTTTAATAAACTGTGGCCACTGCCAGTAACGTTCGAAAACTACATGATGCGGCTCTAAACCGGAAACAAAACAATGGGCACGCGCCACGCATAGCTGTAAACCCGATAGCGGCTAATGCGAATTCTCCGCCGAATCCTTGTCAAAACCAGGCGACATTGGACGGCTTTCGACAGAGGCTTATTTCGACCCTCAGTGGGAACTTCAGTCGCGCGCTTTAACGGCCATGAAGACAGAAGAGACGCACTTCGCCGTTGCTGTCGCAGAGCATTTCATGCTAGTAGCCAGAGAAAGCGGAACATCGAAACTGGAAGTTTCTCACTGACCGGTTAGTGCACGAGACCAGACAGCTCCTGCACCGAGCAGTCACGGTTTATTTACATCACAATTCAATTCAAATGTGAATGAAAGCTCAAAGTGAAAATGCTAGGGTGAAATATAACACTATACGCTATTTTTTTCAATATTTTGTTTTGCACAAAGCAAGCCCATCCACTTTTCCATGTTGATAATTCAAGGAATATTTAGACTAGATAAAAATGTGCGATTAATCTGCGATTAATCGCGAGTTAATTACGATCGCGATTAAATATTTTAATCGATTGACAGCACTAATATCTATGTATGTCTTACGCTTTGGTCAGTGGAGTTCCATCAACCCACTTCCAGTTGCTTTCGTTGTCTCGGTCATGCAGACCAATCCAAGTGTATGTTTTGATGTGATTAGAGAGGAATACCTGTTCAAGATAAAGTAAAGACATAAATGTTGGTACAGTTTAGTTTGGAGATGTTGTTTACACGGGTAAATCTGTAAGAATTCACTTTAAAAATCATAATAGCTCAAACACTATTACTATTATTCTGTGCAACAAGCACTTTTGGCCAAAGCATATATGAAAACATGCAGAATGATCGGAAGTTGCGATACTGTGATAGATTTGAAAAAAATGGAAAATCAACATGAGAAGAAACGCCTCACTTTGAGGCTGTGCCAATTCACTGTACTAATGTAGAAGCGTGATTAAAAGTTTAAATGAGTCACAAGACAAAGATAAATATTCCACGATAGAAAGTATTTCTACCATAACCTGTCCTGTCCTCTGCTCTCAGCTCTGTGTTAACAGATTTTCAGTGAATATTTGTCACATGACTCATGGCTTCACAGTGTCTCTGAGGAGCAGGATTTAATGTTTTTAACAGGATGTAATTATTAAAAAACAATTTTTCTTTGGTGACGGTTTGAATGAGGCATGTAGAATACAATTATTTAGACAGAAATACCACAATTTTAAGCTTTGTTTTGGTTACTTTTTCTAATGGAAACTTACGGAACTGGTGATCCATTCAAGGACCGTCGTAAATAATAACTTTATTTATGTAGCAACAGCTTACCAAGTGTTTTGACAGAGAGCAGTTCCTCACAGAGGATAATGATGCCATAAGCCAAAAAACGATTCTTACATTAAAGAAAAAAAATAAAAGACATCGTCAGATACCAAGGAAAAGTATCCTGAAAAAGTAAGAAAAAGCAAGTCTATTAAAGTTGGTTTTAAGAAAATAATTTAAAATAAGTTACTGACTCTGAGCGCCTTATGACTCCTCATACAGAATTACTAACTGTGATAAATCGCTTGGAGCCAGACCTTAACGAGCTTTAAAAGTGATCAGTAAAATCTTAAAGTTCAATTTCCTACAATAATTATTTTTTTTTGACAATTGTTTAAAGAAAACAAACTTCTGGGGTTAAATGACCCTTTGTGATAAGTTTGTGTTTCAATACTTGTATGTTAATAACGTGTATTTGACGGATAAAACCAGAAGGCTTTAGGATACATCCTGTATTTTTAACCCCTGATTCTGGAAAGGAAAAACTCCAGAAAAAGAAGCGATAGAGCAGCACAGCGAACCTGTTCTTCATAGCTGTGTATGGTCACCAGATCTGCTTCTCTGTCTCTGCAGTCTTGTCTGGCTGTGTCCCAAGAACCAGACGCAGAGGAGAGGAGATAACAGCTGTCGTTGAACATCCTCCATCCTGAAGGACACGTTTTATCTGCAGAAGACATGAAACATCAGACCTGACACCTGCACCTCTGTTGGAGAAGTTGTGGTTCGTTGGACTTTCTGCTCATCACTGTGACACGTAAGCTTCATATACTTTAAATGACTGTTTTACCTGTTAACATTTAAATTACAGTGAAATTACAAGTGTCTGCACTATTGTATGTTTTAGATTAGCACTGACTAACTCTAACTAAGTATCTCATAGAGCCACATCAGTTAAGATCTGATTTTAATATTCATAAAATATCGTCCATGCTTTTATTTCCAGCCTGCAAGATTACTAAACTACTACACGCTGCTCACAGGATTAACTAAAAAAACTCCTCAGTCGACTTAATTTTAACTCGAAAAGAGGAAATACAACCGTATAGCAGCTGTGCTGAGGTCAATAGACTTGCTTCCATTAGATTTTGGAATTTATTTTGAAATCTTACAGCTTGTTTTTCAGCCTTACGTGATTTGGCACTTTAATATCTCTCTGAAACGCTTGTAAATTATTTACAAATAGATCTAAAATTGCATGTAGCTTTTTTGTTCGGCCGCACTGTTTAAACTTAAGTTGCTCACTTTGCTTTGTTCGTCAAAGCACTTTGTAAACTGCTATATAAATAAAATGTTATGATGAATATTATTGTTATTTAAGCTACAAGCCACAACTGAGGTGTGCTTTTTTTTTAAAACCAAAGAGAAAAATTCCCCTTTTAGTAGTCTGGTCTGCTGTTCCAAATTATTAATTTGTTTTATCTTTACTTCTTTTATTCCTTTTTTATGATATATGATATTATCAATTTTATTGGTAAAATGTTGGAATTCACTATTATTTTTTTTTTAAGTTACACATTTTATTGGCTTTAATTCACATCTGATCATTTTTATTGGTCCTAATGATAATTTTATGTTATTTTTTCATTTGTTTGACCTCTCTCATTATCATTTTTAATGATGATTTTTAGAGATTGGGGTTTTTTTTTCTCGGTTGTAACTCAGTCTGTAGAATTTTAAAATATTTTGGCTCCTTCCTGATGGTTTGCAGTGGTAGAACACAGAAGTACTCACTCTGTTTGGAGAAACACTGAAGCCTGTCCAGCTCTTTAGTCTTTTTAGTGAGTGTGGCGTTCAGCAGGTCTCTCTCTGCAGACACAGAGGACAGCTTGTCCTCACTGGCCTGGAGACTCTCAGTCAGGTTGGCTTTGATGGTTGTGAACTCTGCAACCACCGAGACATGACCTGAAATAATTTAGAGATATAAAAGAAGTATTTAGATCTCTACTTAAGTAAAGGTTCCAACACCAAACTGTTGAATTACTCCACTATAAGTAAAAATCCTGCATTCAAAACCTTAAAAAAGTCAATATTGATAGTATATAAACAACTTGTTATATGGAATGGCCCCAAAAGTGGAAGAAGAAATAAAAGGGCGGACACACACATAAGGAAAAAACATGTATAACTTTCAAATTGGAAGTCAGATTTTAACTTGTGAATATAATTTGGACTCACAGCAGACAGAGAGGCCGAAGAGTCCAGCCAGCAGGAAAACACTCAGCAGCCCCAGACTGAGAGTTACAGCTCCATGAAACCTGCTCTCACAGCTCCTGGGACCTGAGAAGACCAGTGAGTAAAGTCAGTGATACAACATTAATCTATAATAAT
>CAFUXE010001114.1:33681-44277 GCA_903364295.1 Serranus cabrilla
ACGTATAGAATGTGGAGACCCATTTTTTTCTCCAATATTTGTGACACTTGTTGGAACTTGGAAATATAAATTCCATTTTATTACAATTTTTTTTAATAAAAAAAAAACTATCAGAGAAATTCAACATGTGTTTTTTGTCTTTTTACTTTTTGATTTATGACATTAGTCTACACAAAAGGAATTTTTTTTTAATCATATGATATACTTTATAAAATGCCCTGTAAAACAAGGCATCAGTGAGCATTGTTGGGGTTATACCATAATACCATATGCCATTATTGCTGTAATATATTACATTTAGGCAGTAATGGAGTAATATAACACGTTACTAACTATATTTTGGTTATATTATTCCAGTAACTACTAATATGGCAAAACGTCATTTATGGAGTTTTAATAAAAGTTAGGAGTAAGGTGTATATTTAGGTATGGTTAAGGTTAGGGTTTGGGCGAGGCTCAAACCTGTGTGTGTGTGTGTGCGTGTGTGTGTGTGTTAGACAAAGGGCCCTACTACTTCCTGTAAGTAGTGACATTGGCTTTTTTTTTTTTCTTTTTGTATAAATGTATTTGAAACAGCATATTAAAAATAAGAGAGAAAATTGTATTTATTTCAGGCATAAAAAAGTGATCATACAAACAAAGTAATACTTACATACAATGAAAAGCAAAAACAAAAGGAATTGAACACCAGACTTGGTCACCCTTTCTCTATAAGTTATCAATTGAATTGAACCACAGATACACTACTTACTTTTCTTAAATCTGTATAAATATGATAGTAAATATCTTGTATATCAATTCATCACAGATATACAAATCCTCACCAAAAAAGAAATTTATCATTCAAAAAATACTAATCATTACTTATAAATGTATCTCAATCAACATACAATTTCAATACAAATATGTGATAAATATACAACTTCATATAATATACAAAATATGACCCATATAGAACACAGTGCATATCATTTAATAATCTGAAATATAAAAAAGTAAGTAAGTGGAGTAAAAAATACAATATTTCAGTCTGGAAAGACCTCTGACCTTAAGGTACATTAATAAAAATGTGTTCTCTTTACAGAAATGCCCACTTTATGCTGATGACCACATGCAGTTTGAGGCAAAGCCACAAACAAATAACTCCAACAATCAGCAAAGCTTTGGCATGGACATGGGATGATGTCTTTAAGCCACTTGTTCCTCTGATTTCAAACAAAAATCAGAGGCAGAAATTTTCTGCCAGGCTTTACTCAGTTCGCCGTCAGCTGCAGCCGACGGCGACGCTGCAGCAGGCGATCGCAGCAGGCGATCCTTCAAAGAAGGCTGCAGCGTCGCCTGCTGCAGCGTCGCTGCAGCCTTCTTTGAAGGATTCTCGTGAACCTCAATGGCATGGAGCCAGGGCTCACAGATTGCTTTTACTCTTTCTTTAGCGATTCTTGTGAGCTCCTCTTCTAAATGATGACTCAGTTGCTCTGCAAGAAGATCTTCATAAACCATTTCATACTGTGGAGGGCACTTTTCCCAGCAGGACCAGTTGCGAAATGTCTTTATTCTTTGACAGATTTTAACAAGGGTCCAACCACCAATAACAGCAACCATGAGACCAAAGCCGATGCCCTGGAAAAGAAAATAAGATGAACTTTAAAAGGCATTTATTTGAAATAGTTCAATATTTTTGTGGTTACAGTCAAGTTGCAATTTGTTTCAACACCAGTCCAGAGACAGATCACATACACCTCAGTTTTCTAAAGTAAAATTAAGACGGTTTTCAGTTTTTTTTTACATTAATATTATTGCCCTACACCACTGTAGGGCCCAGTTGCCAAACAATGACCATAATTTTAAAGTAAAAGGAAGCTTTAGTTGTTCTATAGATTATATTAAAGTTACTCAATGTTTTTAAAGACAGGTATATTTACTTTATATTATCTGTATTGTTACCTCCGCCAAAGAGGTCGTGTTTTTCACCAGCGTTTGTCTGTCCATCTGTTTGTCTGTGTACAAAATAACTCAAAAAGTTCTGCACAGATTTGGAGGAAATTTTCAGATGTGTATGTGTATTGGGAAAAGGAACAGTTGTTTAGATTTTGGTGGTGATCGGTGATCCGGAACACCATCTGGAATTTATATTGTGAATTTATATTATTGCGACAGTGACCATATTGCCTTCACTAATTGCCGCCATCTAGTGGATGAAATATTTTAACGCCAGTGTCCCAAAATACATGCTTTCAATATAATCCTTCAATAATAATCCTTGCAATAGTAAATTGGAGTATAACACTGAAAAACGGACTCAAATGACAAAATAATTGACAACAAAGCAATCAAATTCTCTAGAATTTGCAGCTAGCACGTGAAGTCTTTGGTTGGATAAATGTATCACCTACAGTGTTCTGCATCAGTTTAACACAATGAATGTTTGACAATATTACAATGAATTATTTTTGGTTATTTTGGTATTTTGGAATTAATTTGGCATATTTAATCAATGTGTTGTTACTTACATGTGACTCAGACTCATAAGCAGCTTTTATTCTGATCTCGTCTTCGCTCAGTTTTTCTTTGTCTTTGCAAGGAAGTCCGGTCTGGTTGGCGTTTTGGTTTGTCGTCAGGCAAAAGTACCAATCTCCATCAATAAAAACAGTGGCCATCCACACAGCTGTCAGGCTGGCGTAGTTGAAGAAAAACTTAACAAAATAACTGCAGGCTTTGTTGTGACAGAGATTTTGGATTCTTGAAAAAATCCTCCTTTGGTGGAAAGACTCGATGATGCTGACGATCCAGGTGAGGATCAGAGGAGGGACCAACATGTATAGAACTCCAGCTGGATGAATGCTGGTAGTTTGTTGGCAGGAGCACACAAAGTCAGCGTCGAATATGTATTGCAGGATGTAGAAAAGGACTACGAGCAATAGCACACCGACAGCGTTTCTTATGATTTCAAAAAGTTTCTGAGGGAAATCATGAGCAGGGTGAGTCATGCTGACTGACAAAATTAGTAATTATCGTATTTCTGACTCTCAGAAGATCTTTCTCCAACAGACGGATTCTCTATCCTCCAACGGCTGAAGCAAAACTCAAAGCTCTGCTTTCAGTTTCTCTCATATAGATGCACCTTGATGCCTCAGGTGTTTACCACAATGTGCCACTTACCAGCGCTTTCATAACAATACCAGCATTTGCTTTCACTTTTAAAAGTCAGAGGAGGACTTTCCCAGGTATTTCATAAGCACAGAGAACAAAGACACTCATTTTCACAAGAAAAAAACTGTAGACAATCTTGTGGCCAGTTGTCACCTGCAGAGACGTCTAATCTAATCACACTCAACTTCAAATCTTCATTCTGGTCCAAAGTAAGCACCATGAAAGTTTTCAGACTGCATTTTGCACAGCATATGCTGCAGACCTCATGCACTCATTCAAAATAAATGAATAAATGTCCAAGCATTGACTGTGTTATTTTAAAGTTGGCAAATGCCAGAAAAAAAAGTATTAACCATAAAATGAAAGTTTAAATCTGAAAATTAGTACAATGAGACATGATAAATTGTATTCAATTGCTTTGAATTGAATGTAAAAAGCTGTCAAAAAGTCAGAAAAGCTGCAGTCAAAGGGTCAAAAGTCTTGCAGCAAAAGTTGACAAACAATTACCGTCATATTCAAGCTAAAAAAAAATAAAAATAAAAAAAAAGACTATTTACTGTATTATGTTATTGGGGTTTTCTGGCAAAAAGCCCTAAAAATAAAAATAAGTAAATTACTTTTATTACAAATATTAACCAAAAAATGGATGGTGAAATCTGAAGATTAATTGTTACAGCTTTAATCAGTTGCTTAGGGTTAGGGTAAATGTTATAATGCATTTTTGCCAATGCTGACATTTTAGCTCAGCATGGAAAGACAAACTTAACATGTGATCCATAGTCAAAGATATTTATGGACAGACTTCTTGTCTCAACTGTCAAACATATTGATGCAACTGTAAGGACAAAGACGGGATATTGGGCCACCTGGAAAAGCATCCTATCAGTAAACACAAATTACAGTCTTAATAAATAGATAAACTACAGATATACTTATTTAAAATACGGATGTTTACTTTTGATCAGAGAACTGTGCTGACATGTCTGTGCGGGTGTGGAGTGTCCCAGTCTCCTGAACAGTTGTTCCTTCTGGTTATTCAAGTCTAGAACAAAAGGTGTTCAAATCAAAAGTGGTGAGGTGAGACAGCAAAGTTGTTACAGTCCGCTTCTGCAATAGCGGAGTCTTTACAGGAAGTCAGTTTTGTGTGTGGGTTTTAAAAACGGAACCCAAAATGAATCCAACGTGATCAGATCTGTGAGAAAAAAGGAAACATTTACTTTGCATAGACCACAACATCTGCAACAAGCAGATTTGATGGTTTGAAAGGTCTTTGGAGGTTATTCTGTCCCCCATGTTTTGATGATTTCAGTTTTGCTTATAAATATGACGACTCGGGTGAAATTAATAGTCTTAATGAAGTTGATCTGTCAAAATACGTTGGTTAGAGTTCATTTGTAACAAAACAATTGACCTTTAACCTCCATTTACTTTATCATCTCTGGAGGCGTGCATGCAGGACTTTTACATTTTATATATATTGTATATGTTACAGTGAGTTACGAGGCCACAGTGAGTAAAATGTTTAAAGAGCAAAAAATGCCCTGAAACTGCTCTTTGGGGTTTCAATGAAGCATTTAAAGTCCTGCTGTGTCCTCCGTCTCTCAGGCTTTTACACCACGACACACTGAAGTTGACTCCACCTTGAGTAAACTCATGGCACTCGTCATTCTTTTGCCATTACGTCCACTGATAGCTTCAGCTAATATCAGCCATCAGCAGCCAATGCAAAAGAATAATCTGTTTAATTACCCTTATAAAATGTCACTCTTGGAAACAAGCAGCTGAATTCGAGTCCTTTTCTCTTGTTAATGAGCAGCATACACCTTTATTTTGATAAGATAACTGAGCTACAGTGACGACACGTCAACAGAGTGAAGCACACGCCTCAAAGGTAATATTTACTCATGGTGTTGTGTTTAAAGTGCTGTGAGGCCACAGAGGCACAAAACAGCAGGCCAGGTCACATTGGCAGTGAAATAACTCAGTCTGGCAGGAGAATAAGTGGGATTCTTGGAGGAACGGTGGATATTTGGGAGGAATGGCATGACCGGACCTTTGACCTAAACATCAGGATCGAACGGCGTGTTTTCTCGGGAGGTTTCGTCAGCAGACATGGCTACCCTCGGACAGATCATCTTCTACAGGTGTGGCTGGTTTCAGAGTGCTCTCTGCTGATGGTGTTCAATTCAGAAACATTAGGTTGTGAAGTACTGAAGAGCAGTTTTGAGTTACTTGTAGTCAGTGGTGGAAGAAGTATTCAGATCCTTTACTTCAGTAAAAGTACTGAAAAGTACTTTATTCAAAACTTACTGAGGTAAAAGTTCGAAAGTATCGGCATCACAATGTACCTAAAATATTAAAATTAAAAGTACTTGTTATGCAGAATGGACTCACTCAGATTGTTTTCTATATTCTAGATATATTATTAGATGTAAGCAGTGGTTTAATTTTGTAAAGATGGGGCTCATTTGAACCAATAAATGTCTAATCTCTTCAGATCTTAACATGAAAGTACCTAAATCTGTCAGCTAAATGTAATGGAGTAAAAAGTACAATACTTGCCTCTGAAATGCAGTGGAGTAGAAGTATAAAGTTACATAAAATGGAAATACCCAAGTACACCTACCTCAAAGCCTCCAGATTTCTACAGCAGAAAGAAGTTCTTGTCTTTGTTGTTGTGAATTTGATCTGCAAGTTGCTGGCAGTGTGTCTGTTTCCTTATACTTTCTGTGTTTCTCCTTGTGTGTAGCATGATTACACTCATCGTCTTATTCGCATTCGCCATCATCCTCATCTTATCCTTGTCCCTCTCAGGTAAGACGCTGCTATTATGAGTGATGGTTCTCTGAATCATATTTACAAGATGCTTCTTTTTTGTCTAAACTAAATCTAAATGAAATGTGTCATGTAATGAATTGAAACATTATTTTAAAGTCAAGAAAAGAAAAGTATGGTGTCTTTATCATTGAAATATAGACTTTCAAACAGTTATCGTTAAAAAAAAAGTTTTAAAAAAAGCAAGTAATCCCTTTGTTCTTATTTTGTCTTATTTAAAACTTTTAACAACCTGTGTTATAATAACTAGGTCCTGTTAAAACATTTTTAATTCTGCACTTCTCGGTGGCACTGTGAAGCCAAATACAAATGTTCACTGAAAATCTGTTTACACAGAGCAGAGGGGAAAGGACAGGAGAGGTTGAAAAAATGCAAATAAGTCAATTTAGAATATTTGGAGACCCAATTATATATTGTAGTAAAATTCAAGGCAGCAGTGGAATATAAAAAGAGCAAACTGACAGGATTGTTGGGGTCAGAGGGTTAAAACGATGTAACCGCTGAATGTTGAAGCTGATAATCAGGATTATTCTGTCCCACAGGCTCCAAGGTGGAGGTGATGAGCAGCAACTCTTTCCCCATCGCCAACCTCGGCGAGGACAAGCTCCTCAGCTGCATCCTGAACGCAGAAAGCACCTCAGCCCGCCTCCGAGAGGTGTCCATCACCTGGCTGAAGAAAGACCTGACGGGGGTCGTCTACATGTACCAGAACGGAGCTCCGGATCTTGAGGGCCAGAACGCGCAGTTCAAAGGGAGAACTCAGCTGTTTGCAGACGCTGTGGCCACGGGGAACGCCTCGCTGATGCTGAGGAGCGTGACGTCCAGTGACGCGGGCGAGTACTACTGCAGCATCAGCTCCTCCAGCGGGGGAGGAAACGTCAACATTTACCTCCGAACGGCAGGTAGGAAGACTCGTCTTTCCTGTTTTCACTGTTTGCTTTGGAAGTGAATCTCTCGGAGAACATTGGTAGAACTTTACTTTAACCCTTTGGCGTTTTCGGCTATTTTGTCCCTTTCTGAATCTTTTTCATTCTGCCTGTTTATACCACTTAAATGTCCTGTGTACTGGATAAGCTTTTGAACCCAAAATAATACACACAAAAATATAAAATCAGATTTTGAAAATTATATTTTTTTTTTTACTTTGGAAAACACAATCATGCTCAGTGAAGAATTTAAAATGTTGGTTACAAATACAACATATAAGAGGTGCAATGAGGGGAATATCTAGTTCTATGTTTTTATGCTAAATATATTTGAACTTATCTCCGGTTTTACTTGAGCTATCATCATCAAACAAAAACTAGCATGGAGTTTCAAGCCAGTACTTTAAAAGTAAGATGACAGCAGGGGGCGACTTTGCTTCTTGTTTATGTTGTGGCTTCACAAATAAGTCATGTGGTTTAATCATGCTGGCGTGATAGGTAACTCCAGAGGGTTAAGTCCTTCTATTTAGTATTTATATGTTTATATTTGATCCTAATTTTAAAAATAATCTTTAACTGAGTGAAAACTCTGGTTGTGAAAAGTGAAGCCAGTGCAGAAATTCTTTAAACGTGCATTTCTTTCCAATGGCCAGCAGGGGGCGACTCCACTGCCTGCAAAAAGAAGTCCAGTTGTATGAAAATCAATGAGAAAATGACCCTATTTCTAACTTTAGTTACTTATTTCCTTTTATTGAGTTTATGGTCTCAACTGCTTGTTTCAGCTTAAATTTGGAAATAAATATATCTGCATTTAAGGACTTTGTGACATATTTATTTGTACAAACTATAAATGCTTAATGGAGGGTTTAATGAGAACATTTGTCGTCCTTTAAGGTCTTTCCCAGCTGTTCTCTTTTGTTGCTACACCTTGCACTTTATTTATATAAATTTTACTCACATTGTGACTATTAACTGACCTCTGGAAACTACACACTAACGCACTGATTCATGCTTTTTTCGTCACAGCCTTCACAGCTCCCTCATTTAAATTCAACAACGGCGTCCTGGCTGCTGAGGCCAGCCGTTGGTTCCCCAGACCAAACGTGACGTGGTCCAACTTTTACGGAGAAGTCCTGAAAGGAGACACGAGCTTCAGACCGGTCTCTGGGGATATCATCAGCGTCATCAGCACGCTGCCGTCAGCCGTCATCGGCGAGATCTACACCTGCAGGATAGAAAACAAGCTGGTGAACGCCGTCTCTCGGGCCACGCTGTCAAGTAAATTTGTGCTGTTATTTGTAGTTTTTTAAAGGTTAATGTGTTTGAAGCCTCTTCACTCATTTTACACATAAATTATGTCTAAAAAAACTGTTTTACAAACTGGATTGTGGAGTTATTACCATGCAGGGAGGGATAATGAAAGCCACAGGTGAGATGCACTATGGGAAATGTAGTTTTTATCATTGGATTTAAGTGCAGTCCAAACTGAGAGTGATAACTATAAAGTTATAAAAAGAAATTGTACGACCTGAATCAGACAGCAGAGTCGACATTTAAAAACAACAACAGTGGTGAAAAACAGGAAAAAAGAAATTTATTTTGCAGGTTTTAACTCCATCATCTGAAATACAAATATGCAGAATCTGCATCACTGAAAAGAAATCAAATAATAAATGAATTAATTACTTTAAAAAAAACCTTTATTAAGGTCGAGGTCGATTTTTTTTTTAACATAAAAATGATGAATATATTAATTGAAATAAATAAAAACATACATTTTGTTTGTTTTTGTCAAAGCTTCCTAAGCAAAACTAGACAAAAATAATGTACTTTTTTATCCTAAATTCATGAACATATGTGGTTCAAAAAAAGACTTGGGCCATTATTTTAAAAGGGTGTCGATATAATAAATAAAAACAGGTGATATTGATATCTGAGTGTCCTTTCTGTCCTCTAGGCGCAGGTGTTTCGGAGAGCACGTACTTCACCTTCAGCGCCGCGTCGTCCCTGCCGGCATCGTCGTCTCTGGGCATCCTGACTGCTCTGCTCTGCTGCTCCTTTCTCACCTGATTACAGATCATCTTTTGTCCATAAAGGCAGTGATTTGCTTTTTTAATAATTACAGTGGGTGTTGTTACTGTGTAACAGCATTTAACATCTGTGGTGCAGTGAATGTTTAATTTTTAGACTTTTCAGGTGTTGAAAATGAAGGCTCCATCTTGATTGTTTGTCATAAATTATTCCTTATATCCTTGAGTTAATTTGTCCGTCTGTACAACATAATAAATGCAATTATTTTCATTGCTCTTTCAAAGTTTTGTGTATTAAAAAAACTGAAAAATAAAACAGTAGATTACAGCTTTTTCAGCATATATAATGACCAGGACACATAAAAGGATGTTTCTTCTGAGATGATTACCTTACATTTTGTATTACTGAGTTGATTAATAAATTATTTAATGATATGAAACGGGTGGATTTCTTTCATGTATATATTTTTTAAAAATCCTAAATTCCTTAATTTCTACTTGTCTGGCTGTATAAATAGTACAAGATCAAGTGTTATACTTGTGGGAAACTGCAGAAAAATAAGAAATAAAACAGTGTATCTTATCAGATTTGTATCTTACATTTATTATTACTGAAATAATTAATGCATGCACTGTATTGTGTTCCCATGAAAATCCTGTTATAATCATGTTGTTCTGTCCCGCCAGTAGATGGGGACACTCACAGTCCTGGAAAGTCTTTGGCCCACCCCTGACAGCCCGTGAGACGCGTCCCATTGGCCTGGTAGAGTGAGGTGTCATATGTCCCAGGGAGCAGTGAACGCAGCCAACTTCTCCCAAAGAAAAGTAGGACTTTCCGGTGGGATTTTCCCCAGCGGGTCAAAATTAAAGTATGTTTTTACTACAGTGTAGAAACCTGCTGGTTTAGTTTTGATGTGATATGCAGAAAGAGAAGTTTTGTTTCAGTGCTGACCGGTGTTTGTGTGTGTGGAGCTGTGTGCCATTCACTGGTTTGTTTTTGGCACCTGAAGTCAACACAAACACACAATGTCTGAGTGTGAGAAGACAAACGCGCCGCAGCCGAAGTTCGTTTCGGAGCTTGAACACAACGGGGTCTCCGTGAACCCCAGAGCGGTTTGTAACGTGTGTAAACGCTTGTTCCGGGACCCGAAAATCCTCCCGTGTCTGCACACCTTCTGCTCGGACTGTGTCGGCCAGCTGGAGCCTTTCTCGGTGTCTTCGCGCAGCCGACGGGACGACGCGGAAACCAGCAGCAGAAGCAGCAGCCGAGGCGAAGCGGCGGAGGGGGACCGGGCCGCCGTCACCGTCACGGTGCTCTGCCCAGACTGTGACTCCGAGGTGGACCTGCCTCCGTCGGGACCGGCAGGGCTGAGCACCGACCACCTGGCGCTGGACGAGGTGTTCCTGGAGACCCTGGTGACCGACGGCCCGCTGGGATGCGACCTGTGCGGCGAAGGAGGCGCCGAGAGCCGCTGCGACGTCTGCTGCGTCAACCTGTGCGAGTTCTGCTGCCAGGCGCACAGGTAAAGTCTGTTCTACTCTATTCTATTTCTAATATATTCTGCTGCGAGACATACAGGTAGAGTCAGTTCTACTCTATTCTATTTCTATTCTGTTCTGCTGCCAGGCACACAGGTAGAGTCTGTTCTACTCTA
>CAFUXE010001114.1:69864-122159 GCA_903364295.1 Serranus cabrilla
TTTTTTTTTTGTACAGCTTCTCACTGTATTTTAGAAATGTCCAAGTGTGTAAAAGTGGAAATACATTTGAAGTATATTACATTTACAACAAATTATTGCTCACTTTTGTCAGTAAATTTTTTTAACAGTTTCTTACTGTATTTTATATAGACTAAAGCTTTTCAGTGTAAATTCACAGTAATTAACTAGTAGCTGCTTTGCCTGCAAATTAATGTATTTTTACAGTTTTTTTCACTGTGTTTGAGAAAAAAGTGTATTACTAGAAATTAATTTGCAGTGTATTACTGTATTCTTGTAAATTAACAATAAAATTCTGTATAAAATACAATTCAGTTTTGTTAAATTCCTGTAAATATTGGCATTCTTTTGAAGTGCTGTAATCACATTTAATTTTTTCTATTTATCAGTACAGCTGAATACTGTACAGATTTCACAGTAAATGTATATCTAAGGTTTACTGTGTTTTATATTGCAAATGTTTAGTTAGATGGAAATCCTTCAGGTTTCTGTTGATAAAGAATCCTGATGTCACTGAGACCAGTTTAATTACAATGTTAGCACTTGAACTTAATCTATAGTTTCTTTCTGGTAAAGCAAATTACATGAGAGACAGTAAACATGATGTACATTCCCTTCTTTTATTGTTTTACAAATACAGTTTGACCTAGGTCGAACTAAAGTTGAGATTAAACTCTTTTCATTACTGTCTGTATAATGAAGTCGAACATTTGGGAAAGAAACAGGAGATATCTTATTCTCAGTTGTTCCATAAAATCTCTTTAAGTGTGTGCGGAGATGGTTATTAGCCTAATGATGGCAACAGAGACCTCTTATTTTATGCTGCCCTGTTTTGCACTCGCTACAGTCGAGTGACTCTCAGTCTCCAGAAAATCTATGCACAGAAAATGTTGCAAGTATTTGTGGGGTCGCTGCCAAATGTGAGCCTCATTAACAGGATCTGACAACAGCCCCAATGTTTGTTAGCTTAGATGTATGTCGCATAAAACATCCAAGACGTTAATGATTGAATGTTTTTGACAATTTTCTGGCTGATTGATCAACTCAGTCAGTTGTCTGTGAGGACAGAGGAGAAAAGGCTGAAGGGATCCAGTCCATTACTTTAATAAGGAATGCTTTGATAATTGTCTGACAACAGGATAATGGCTTAACTTCAAACACAATCATCGTCCAATGCATATATGTGGGAAGCCTCAGATTGGGTTTCCAAAGGGTTGGACAAACAGAGCTTCAACTAGCAATCACCTAATGTTTTAATATGAAGAAAACTCCCTCAAACTATGAACCTGCAAATATTTGCCTTTTTTTCTTGATAATGTATCATAAATTATTATTAAAATAGTTGCAGATTAAATGTATTTTGATTGAATAATCCTTTTGCAATATTGATTATTATTATTATACATTTTAATTATGTGTACATACTTAAAATACACTTTTCAAGGGTCACACTTATTAACCAGAGCCACTTTGACCAACTATGTTAGAACAATGTTGTTGTATACATCAACAACAATAATAAATTAAGATAAAACATACTAATATTATATTAATTGATTATTATTACTGGCAGGGGTGCTTTTACTTTTGATATTTTCAGTTCATTTTGTGTTCATATTTTTACTGAAATTCTGAATGCTTTACTTTCATTTGACTATTTTTACAAAGTGATACATCTATTTAAATTTTTTACTTAAGTAAAGGATCTCCCTCACTGGGTACACCATTTGAGTACATTTTGTGAATTTACTCACTCATCAAGGCAGTACAGTTTGTCCCAAATCCGGTTGGGGGTGTAACATTTTGAACGTTGCCTTGTTATAAATTGTTAGATAAATAATTCTATCTGACTTTACTGTCAGACGGCCCCTAACTGGGGCAGGCTGAGTTGTGGTACAACTTAAGTAAGGGAACTCATTCACTGGGGGAGGAGGTTCATAACTTGTGTAAACTTATAAGGAAGAAAATGCATTCCAGCAAATTAACTAATTATCAAGAATTGAATTGGAGGCACAGTTTTAATTCAATTGAATTCAATTATTTGTTTTCCTTGTTATAAACATATACAGTCTTTCTGCATGTAACTGTCAGACGGTCCCTAACTGTTGTAGGCTGTTATTGTACATTAATGAGTTAGTAACATCCAGTAATTTACTCTATATTTACAGTAATTTACTTCTTTTTGAGTGATGTATTGTTGTATTAACACAGTAAGAAATGAGAATGCGTTTCTAGTGATACAGTGTAATTACAAAATACATTAAGAAACTGTAAGAAAATACAGTACTTGGCTTGCGAAAATATTTAAGTACTGGGGAGAGGGTACACAATTCTAAAATCTGATAGTGAAAGTGAACCCCAGTAAGTGTAAAAAAAAAACTTAAAACTCTAACGTTATTAAAATTCTGAATGTAATTGTATTTTTTTTTAACAATGTAGTACAACCAGTAGTACTTTTACATAAGTAAGGGATCTCCCTCACTTGGGAAAGAGTCCATAGTTTGATTAGATGTATACAAAAATAATAAATAGTCACTGATTCATATGTATTATTGTGATTTTTAATTCAAATGTTCTAACGTTGCCTTGTGATACATCTAGATATACAGTCGCTCTGCCTGATGACATTGTCAGACGGTCCCTCGCTGGGGCAGGCTGAGTAGTTGATGCTGGATCGCCGAGCAGCAGCAGGCTGCCAGTCCGTCGCTGCAGTCCGACAGAGCGGCCACTCATCAACATCCTCTCAGCGTCCGCGGAGCTTGTAACGCTATGTGGCTGTGAAGCTGCTGCTGCTGACGGCGAACGGTTTCAAACCGAAAGCCTGGGGGTTTCTTTTCTTTCTCTTTTTTTATGCGACTGCGTGGACATTCGTGGACATGAGGACACCTGCCACAGCGGACACTTCTTCTTCCAAAAGGCGGACCGGGAATCCTGACTGGCACCGTTTTTCACCGAGCAAATGAGAAAGGTGGTGATGCAGCACACAAGAGACCGCCTCTGTCAGTTGAGCTAGCTAGCCGTTAGCCACCTAGCCGGATAGCCTATATACAGACTATAATCTAAGCTCAGTTAGCCAACAACTGGATGGATAAAATGACAGCAAGCTTTAACACGTATGTCGGAATACTTTTATTTTTTTATCCGCGTTTCTACCTCAGCACGGCCTGTCAGTTTATTATCCGCTGTTCGTGGTTTCTGCTAGCCAACGGTTAGCTGGATAAGTTAGCCGCTTGTTAGCCACATAGCATTTTGTATCGGCTAATCACCTCACACAGACTGGCACTGTGAGAATGAACTTGGTATTCTGTGTGGGGACATCATAGCTCCCATACAGACCCGATGGAAAACTAAAATACAAAATTGGCTCATATTTTCAACATTAGACCCTCGACCCGTTATGTTTCTAAATGACTGCTTATGCTGGTGTTTAAAGGGGCTATTCGTTTGATTTCCATCCATCTATCCATCCTTTTCAAAGCAGCTCTTTCTACATACGCGGCCAAAGGGGGAATAAAAGCCTGCGCCTTTTTTCTGTAATACATCCACATAGGTATTTTCTATAAGGGGTTGGAGTTAAGATGCACAAGAGACGTGCATGCAGTGTATTTAGCTTGCATGTCCAGCCCCCTCTCGCAGAGGGGTTGCCACACAAACTGTGAATTGTCATTCTAGTCGACTCTGTTGGAGGATTTGTGATGTTCAGCTCTTCATCTCTGTCATCCTTTTTGTCCTTTTATCACGATGTATATTATGGCTAATAGCGAGCTATATAGCACTGCAAAGCTATAAAGTAGCAATAAAAAAAAGCTGGATTAATTCTGCAGTGTAAGTTGATGGCAGAGATGCCAGTATGCGCAGTTGGAGTGAAGGTGGTGATGGTCTCATAGATATTGCACACATCTCTTGATACCTTAAGCCTCGAGGAAATATGTTTTTCTCATGGCCGGCGGATTAAGTGTTTTGTGTCAGTGTGTGTGTGTGTGAGAGGGAGAGAAAAAGAGGGAGGATCTGGGGTGTTTATTTTTGAGATGACATGTTATTAAATTCACCATAGCATGTGAGAGGGCTGTTTATTACTCTAATATTTCAGCTTGATCGCTTTATGTGTGACATATTCTTGATTTTTCACCACGCTGTTCATCCTTATCTTATAGTAGAATTCAGCTTTAACATGAATGCATCATCTTTTGACATAATATATTATAGTATTATGGTATTTTTGTACATTGTTTGTTTTTTCTGGTAGTAATTTGAGTAGTTTTCTGAATATACTTGTGTTTTAAGTAAAAATACAGGAGTTTTTTTTACAGTATGGCATCAGTAGAGGTGGAAAGCACATTTCCTAAAATACTGTTGTTGAGTACACTTTGGAGGTACTTGTACTTTATCTGAGTATTCTCATTGCATGCTACTTCATACAGGATGACATGTTATTATCCACCACAGCATGTGAGAGTATATTTTATTACTGTAGTATTTCAGCTTGATCGCTTGATATATGACGCATTTTTGATCGTAAAGCCTGTCAGAGAGTGCTTGTCGATATCTTGAAAGAATCATAACTGTTTTGAGGTTGGGTGGTAAAATGAAGTAGTAAAAAATATGTTTTCTTAAAAGATGGAGGCAAATCTGCAGTAACTAGACTATAGTTGGGTTTCTACGACATAGTGGTAACTCACCAACTGTGCTTCCAGTGCTAATTCTCTCCTTGTATTGTCCTTTTTTCAGGATCATCATGAACATTTCCCTGCTGACCAGTCACTCCTTCACTGAGGGACCTCTGCCCTTTTCAGTTTCTGGATTTATCAAAGCAGGGATGAGATAATAAAGTCAACCAGCTCGTGCATGCTGCTACAACAACACCTGTGGCACTTGTAAACCCACCCTACCCTACCCTACCCTACCCTGTCCCCCCTGTCCAACCCCTCCCCAAGCTTAGTTCAAGTCAACAAGTCAAAACATGACGACACCGGCTCTCCTGCCGCTGTCAGGCCGCAGGATTCCCACTCTGTCGCCGGGCGCCTCCTCTTTCCCGCACCACAGGGCCACGTTGAGGCTCTCCGAGAAGTTCATCCTCCTCCTCATTCTCAGTGCCTTCATCACCTTATGCTTCGGGGCCTTCTTCTTCCTCCCGGACAACTCCAAGCACAAGCGCTTTGACCTGGGCTTGGAGGATGTGCTCATCCCTCATATTGACTCGCCCAAAGAGGGGAAGCACGCCTCTGGACAGGTGGTCATACATGGACAGGGAGGACATGACGAGCACAGACACAGGTAAGGACCAGGTGTTTCTTTTCACAGCTTAAGAAGATGATCTTTTCTTTTCTTATCAAGTTACATCACACTCGCAGGTATTTCCTCTAGGCCATGAAAGCAGGTGTACTGACACTCATCACTTCTGCAGCAGTGTGTTGTCACACCCAAGGGTGTTGCACAGTTTGTGGAATAATGCTCTTTCTCCTGAAGGTTTGGCTATACGTCAGCGCAGGAGTTCCTTTTTCCTCCCTCTTTCTTTTTCCTTTTGTGCAGCTGGGGTTGCTCTGAATTCTCTCACCCTCTGTGTCTCCGTTGGGTGCAATTGTTTAAGTTCTTGTACAACAGAAATTTTATCACCTTGGCCGCAATATTCTCACATTGTCCCACGGGCAGACGTGGTTGAACTTGATGAGCTAGAACACATAGACTGTTTGAAAAGCTTTAGTAACTGCTTAAACGGGCTTAGAAATTACTGCCTGCCATAAGCCAAATGCTGGTAAAATTTTGGCTGCAGCTTTAACATTTGTCAAGTTTGTCCAGCCTCTTTGGCTCTTAGCCAGCCATCGCTTTGAGGCTCTTTTTCCCCTTAAATCAAATTCAATTTTTGGCTATTCTAAATGTCTTGTAGTATTTGGAAGCCACTGTGTTGGAAAATGCCCCACTACCAAATGTTATTCTCTACTGGCTTGAGTAACTTTAAAGTGCGCTCTATCTTATTTACATTTAAATGCATTTTTAATTACTTACTGTTAGTAAATCAGCTCTGAGGGCTATTTTGTAGTGAAAAAGCTTTTGTTTTTTATCTACCAAAATCTACTATATAACAAATCTTTATATTTTTAAATCATGAAGTTTGTTTATTTAAATTGGTGTTTATGTGTCAAGTTGAACTGTTGAACATTTACCACCAAAATAAAAATTATGACATTTTGATTGTCAGACTTTTACCAATGTTTGTGCACTACCTAAACAATGAAGAATTTAAAAATAGTATTATTTTCTTTGTCATTATATATACAGTCCCTTTTGTTTGGCCTAACCCATACATATATGAATCATACTGCAATTATTCTGCAATAACAAAGTCTTATGGCTGAAATAAAATGCACAACATTCCAAACAGTAGGTGGAAAAGATAATTTTATAGCTAAAGGTCTCGTGTAGGAGGTCATTAGTTTTACTGAGTGCTGGGCAAGGTGTTAAAAGCAATTTCTCAAACAGTTTCACAGTGGGTACCAATGAGTTTTGCCTCCTCGTCCTCTGTGTTTCCCATCATTTTCCCATCCTGAAAGCCTTGTAGAGCTCGGGGTTCTGCCTGCTTGAAATAACGTAATTATTTTAGTCCAGCGACTCGGAAGGAGCAGACAGTATTGGGCTCAAGTGGTGCTGTGAGTCATAGCTGGAACCACAAGGGCTTTGTGAGACATTAAGGTAGGAGGCTTGGAGATGTTCATTCTTCTCCAGAGGTGGCAGTTTATAGCTGGGATGGGAAAGGAGTCAGTGATGGAATACAGAAGCATTTGGAGGAAAACGTGACCAGGTTGCATTTCTGGGTGCTGGGTAGTGAGGTGCTCACATAATCCCAGCCTGTTAAATCCCACTAAATCTCAGACAATTACTTTTTTTGCACACTTATGTGAGCTTTTGTTGTTCTTACCTGAAGCATCCATATCCATTTACATGCTGTACCAATCCGTTTTTTCATTGAGGTGTTTCTCCGGGTGCAGCAGCTGATTTATTCCTGTAAAAGGGCTTCATATGATACCCAGCGAAAGCTCACCACATTGGACTACATTGGTATCATGTAATTAATTCAAAATAGATCATATGTGTTTATTTTAAAAGTGTAATTTACATGTATGACATGCATTTATGAGCAAGTTCATTGAGTTCAGTTTCAAGAATGTTCAACAAGACATAACAAATATCCCTGCACGTGCTTGATTGAATTTAAGAGTAATGGTCCAAAGTGGCTTGTTAAAGTGAGATAAAAGAAGAAGCCACTGAGATGTCCCCGGGATGACAGTTAAAGGGCTCGAGGAGGCAGAATAAAACCTTTGAGATCTCTTTAAATTAGTTTTATGCTAATTTTCGTGGAAGTGCTCCCTGTGCGTTTAACCTTACATAAGCATTCATGTGATGTGATATGTTTTTGTTTTTTTCACCGCTTATAGCAGCTTATGGAAATTTGTTCAATTTGCTTTTTGTTATGGCTGCCTCAGCTGTTCTTGAAGTCATCATTGTGTGCTCCAGAGGACCAGGGTTCAAACAGCCCCCGGAAAATGAGGCGCGCTAGCATTTAAAGAGACCCTCAGGAGCACAGGCAGGCTCGTAATAATTTCACCTTTACTTTATTTGGCAACAGGAAAAACCCCACAGAACCAGTTCTCTGTTCGCAAGTTCACCCTGTTAATAGTCTTATGAAAGCTTTTGAGGGAGCAAAGGTTATTATTCTATTTTACTATGGGCTAATCCGTCTATGCTAGTTAATTCTTTAGATATAGACCTTAATTAGAAGTGCCCAAGAATATGGTTAAAGAGCATTTCACACATCTGGCCTTTGCTCTTTGGCTGTACAATACTATATTTTATTTTGCAATGGACCATATTTTTGTGCATTGAGACATTGGAGAATTTGTTAGCTGTAAATTTGGGAACCAGCTGCATGTGCTTTGCTGTTTACTGTTGTTGATACAAGACTTGTGTCCTGTTTACAAGGATCCTGTGGTTCAGGCAGAGCTCAACATTATTTATCAGATCCTCATTTCTGAGAACATTTTATATATATTATTATTATGAGGGTTGACAGTATATGCTGTCCAAAGTTTCTACCACAGTGGCTATTCTCCCAACATATTGTATTCTTTCATGAGAATCCAGCTTCTGCAAGTACCCTGATTAGGATAGATGTGAGGTTGTGTATACAGAGCAGGAGGAAGCATCCTGTTAACATTAAAACCTGTTACACTTGAAATGATTTTTCTCAGGAACTTAAAAACGTCAGTTTTTATTGTTTTGAGCCTCTTGTTTTTAACTTCTAATTTAAAGTACGATATTATCATTTAAAACTATTTGTTAACTGAATCCATAGAACAGTTACTCTAACATAATCTTAAATTATACATACTTGCATGGAGGACTTTTTGCCATATCACCCACCCCCAAATATTGTATATTAGGCATTCAGATCCCCTGTTTTTCACCCACTCACCTGTCAAGCTCCTTCAGTCAGTCAGGCTTAAACCCAGGAAACATTTTCCATGACAGTTTTTTTTTCAATCTGTCTCTCTGTCACATTGTTGTCATGGCTGCTTGAAATATGACTTTGTCTGTTGTGTATCTGCGGAAAAGATCTCTGAAGGTGGTCTCCAGGAATTTTTGCTCTTTGTGAAAGTTATGTAACATGAGCCAGCAGAGTGGTTGTGGCTTAAACTGGTTTTACTGGAAGCTTTTGGGGCTGATAGATGAGTTACCTTTTGGCATTTTAACTACAAACAGCCCAGAATACAAACACACAAATCTGATACTTTTAGTCTGCCGGTTTGAATACATAAATAAAAGTTATATCATATGATCCCAAAAAACAAAATATCATCTCAGGATCTTGCAAAACAAATATATATCCCAAGTAGCTTTTAGTGCCATGTAGCTATTCAGTAATTTATCTGGGATGTTTTATGACATCCAATCATGGCTGAGGTTGCCAGTCCACTACAACAAAGGCTGATGATATTTTATATAAACCCCTCAGACCTTCATCCCACCACCCTTATTGGGAGCAATTTTCTTCCGCAGTACGACTGCCAGCTGAGTATTTCTGCACAGCTGGAGGTACAGGAGGATTTCTGCTCGCATGAGTGCTGGAAAAGTGATCTTCTGTGCAGAGATTATTGCTACTGGCTAGCTCTGTGTTGTCTCAGTCTCCTTCTTATGGGGTGGAATGAAGTCTCAGCATGAGCGATCTCAAAGCCTCATTAAACCAAGCTAAAGCTATCTGCATTGCTAGATACCACAGGGCGTAAGTGGGGATCAATATACATCACCTGATTGTAGTAAGTATAGAATAAAATGATTTAGGAGCAATGCTTTCTGTGATTTGAACATAAGGAACATTCATTGTTGTTTAATGCCTTAAGTGGTTCAGTGGTTGTTATTGAGGTCCACAGCATGCAACATTATGATATCTATACAGTGTTTGCAATCATCAAGGTTACACATAGGCAGCATGTGGCTCCAGGGCTGGAAGAGGCCCTTATCATGTTAATGAAGCTTAAGGTGAATGACTACAATTAGTCTTTAACTCTATTCCAAAATTGGGTGCTGTTTACATTGGATTAAAGGCCTTAAGATGAGTTTTGCTCGCCATCTCAATTCACTTATATATTCATATATTAGACAATGTGCAGGTATGTGCTGCAATGATATTGGAGTTTCAGTTGGCTACAGCAGTAAGAACCATGTGACGAAGAAAATAATGTGCCATGTGTTGCATATTCATGTATTATATAATAATAATTCAGCACTATGTTTCATGTTTCTGTTCAAACACCCAATGTGTGGCTCCTTGCTTACTTTATCTCATTCAGTACGGCTCTCTGGAAATGTTCCAACACCCTGATTAGATAGAAATATGCCTATAATATATCTATTAAAGACGTTTTACAAGTTATTTAATGCATATTAAACTACTGTTACATTTTTGCTCAATACTTCACAAGTAATTTATGTTTTTTTCACTGTTGCATTGGAAGATGAAAAGAAAAATCTGTTAACAAGTAACTACTAGTTGCTTGAATGTGACCATGTGTGTTATCAAACTGGTGCAGCATTCAGGATGGAGAGCCAGGATCCTATAGTGGACCATTTAAAAGGTCAACTGAAACAGGACACCTTGGGATGGCTGTCCAGAGTGCTAGAAATCACTTTGGTGTAATGCCCTGTCTGGCTCAAAAATACTGTGAGGCCGTTAATGATTGTGCCTGGGTTTTGTTTTGGTCTGACTGGAACAATAAAGGAGTAGCCAGGAGCTGTACTCTTCCTCTGAGAGGGGGGCAAGTTGACGTGTAGACAGAGGCAGTGACATTTCAGCAACAGAGCAGCCGCGGGCGGTCGGTACAGTAGCAATAAAAAAAAGCTGGGGAAAAAAATCCCTTTTATTATATGATCATCAGACATGTGGCACCAGGCTAAACAGTAATGAACGTCAGGCCGGTGCAGGTTAAGAGACACTGGAAACACATAGACAGCAGCGCTGGGAGATAATTGAATGTCATTATTGATCCCTGACTTTTAGCAAAATTGTGGCCATATGACTATTTTATTTGTTTGCTTTACACCAGGCCAAATTGTCTGTTGTCCTGATTAATATTTTGTAACAAATTGTGACTCAAACGTTAAAGACAGTTAAAGATGAGCTGATTAGTGGATTACCTGAATAATTGATTAGTCAAGCGACAGGTTATCGATTAATAGATTTAATTATTTTTCATTCAAAATGCCCCAAATTTACTAGTTTCAGCTATTTCACAATTTAGATTCACTGCTTTTTTCTGTTTTACATCATTGTACAATAAACATATTTGGACTGCTAGTTAGAAAAAAACAAGTATTTGCAGATGTCCCCATTGGCAATGAGATATTGTGATTAATTGATGAAAATATTTGTAGTTGCAGCTCTGTCTTTGCCAAAATGTGATGCTATATTTTTTTTTTTGGGCATTTTGTGCTTTTTATTAGATATTGCGAGAGCAGAGAGTGAAGGGGGGAGACAGAGGGGAAGACATGCGGGAAAGGGTGCCGAGCCGGGGTTCGAACCCGGCACCGCCCGCTTACGAGGCAAGCGCCTCAGGGTGGTGCGCCACCACACCCCCCTATATTTTTTGTTTTAATGATATCAGTTCTTATCACCCAGCCTTACTATTCCAGTTGGCCTAAAAGTCTAAATGTTATATAAACTATTGTTTCTTGTACTGTTTTTTGTTGTCTGTTCATGATCAGATCGACCAAATGAAGATATCTGAATTGTCTGATTCAGTCCAGGTTGGGGAATTACAACATGAACATTCATGCTGGGCACTTGCCAAAGTGCTCAGTAGGTTCGATAGGCTTGCCATCTGCCACCAAAATTAATCACAATTTGGCTGTGTAGTTGTGCTTTTTATTGAATCAGTTAGTGCTGCGTAATCCTACGGAAAATGTATGCCACGTGTGTGATTTTTTTGTGTGTAGTTTCAATGTAATGAAGCTTTTTTCCTGCTGTGTAGCTTGATTTGGTATTTTATCCAGCACTGAAGTGCCAGTTTTAGGATTCAGTCCGGATCGTCTCCACAACTGAGGGGAAAAGCCGCCTCTTGCAGTTCAGGGATTGCTCGAGTCAATACTGCAATATCCTGTTTTCTGAATGATTATTTGGCCCCATGGTCCAGTAAATATCAGATCATCTACCAGTGGCTCTTCAAGTGGATGAGTGAACTCGCCTGTGCATCCGCATCAGTATGAACTGCTCATGCAAGATGTAATAGTTGCCACTCTGCTTCTTTTCCTCTCCTCTGTCTTAAAATGCTGCCTAAAAAATAATAAGATACAGATGGAGAGGCTTGTGTCTGGAAGGTTTGAGAGTAAAAATTGTGAAGACTATTCCCATCTCCCCCGAAGCTTTAAATTATTCCACTAAAAACCTCTGTACAAAGGTGTCAGTCTGTCTTTACCCACGTGTCCTAACCCCTGACATCAAATGACTCTGAGCTGCTGGCAGTGGAAGCCCAGACCTCATGCTATTAGATGACCAATTTAAGAAAAATGGCTTGAAGCAGTGTGACATTTGATACTGGAAAGAAGCTAAAAGAGATTTTTTTTTTAAAAATAAAAAGCTGATGGCACTTTTACTTTAGTAGGCAATTTGACACTGTCAGTGAACATTTCTGAGACAAGTGTAACCATTGCTGATGACAGTTTTGGACCCATTATATTAATGCACTGCAGCAGTTTGAGTGCATCCATGTTAGTGGTCTTTGTAGCATTTCTGCCTTTACTTCTGGTTTAAATATCTAACGGCAGGCCATGTTTTAAGTGTGTGTGTGCCATAGTGTTGTTTGCTTGTTTTTTCCTACTTGTGAGGAGAAGTGACTCATGTTCAAACACAGCCAAAGGTAGAGGGAAAATGTACAAGCACAACTTTTTCACACTCCATCCCTCTCATAATGCACTTTAGTGCCGTGACCGCAAATAACCTGGTTTCAGCACTTATTGCCCTGCCAGTTATTGTTACTGTTGCAGCGCCGTAGATTTGCTTTTTGTGCTCTGGTGCGGCCATAAATCAGCATCTAAGCCCCACAGATCATATTTAAGGCATGGGCTGACATCAAAGTGCAGTTATTTATCATATTTAGTGTGATCTTAGATATAATTTCTGTGTCTTCACGCTTCATTCGCCTGTCAGCCGCAAAGTAAATCTCAAATGGGCCTTGTTTGTTTCTTGAGCGTGAATTCTGTGTGTAAGTGCTGTGCTAATACAGGAGCACCGGCTTGTATGTGCACACACACACACACACACACACACACACTGTTAGCCGGTGGTGCAGAGGGCTGGTGAAACCATCCATACCAGTTGTAGATTCCACAGGGCCATAGCTGTTTAACATCAGCCTCGGTTCAGAGCAAATGGAGGTGTGAATGTACATAAAAGCTTTTCACACATCCGTCGCCACTGTTGAGCTGTTTTCAATTCCTCGTCTAAAGCCGGGCTAAATGGGGCTGAATGTATCAAGCTTGGGGTTGGATTTTTGTGAACCTTCAATGGAGTTTTTAAAGGATAACATCACTGCAATTTTAGCTTCGTCCCATTACTATGATTGCTTTTAAAAAGTCTAGGTGTGTTTGCTCAGCTCAGCTGCAGGTATCTCTTCCATTTTGAAAAAAAGAAGGCACCTGTTGTAAACCAAAATACGATTTAAAAACCTCATACTTCATCGTTCTGACCTATAATGTGTTAAACATGGAGTTAAAGCTGCTAAAACTGATTGCTACAACTGCAAAAAACATCTCCATTCCTATATTTGTAGTTCATTGGGCAGGCCATGAAACAAATATATTTTTCCCGCTGGGCCGGTTAAATTATATAAAGGCATTGTCCTTTTTTTTGCTGTTTACCTGCCAGCTAGAGTTTTAGAGTATAGACCCTCCAAATGATGTCTGGTTTCTTGCCCAAGTGGCTGGCAGGGTACTCTAAATTTCCAGCTGTGACAGGGACTTGGCATTGGGCAGTTTTTCTTTTCTCTTTCTGGTGTTGTTCTACTCTATTTTTCAAAAGTAGTGATTACTGCAGTAGTTTCTGACTTTCCCCCCAGTGTGTTGATTTCCATTAACTCAAACTTTGCCAAGAAATGCCCCCAGACTTTCACTTGTTGGAGGCAGAACATTTGAATTATTAAGGAAGGTCTCACTTTAGTGATATGACCTTCCAAACAGATGCTGTTGGTGTATAGGGAGTGACATTTTAAAATTGAGTTTCAAACTCTCAGCATCACATGCACCAGAGTATAGAGGGTAATTATACAAAGAAAATCACAACAAAATGACTCTAACCGCAAGGCTTTTTTCTAATTTTACCATTCCTTATTGCGATGTCTATTTAAACTCTGTTCTGTTGGCTTAGATATCAGCACATGCAGAATAAGATATCAATATAAATCCTTCCTTCAGATCCATGTTCATAGTAATTTCACTAAGACTCATCCTAATTAATTTGTCTGTTGTCAGGAGATTTGATCTGGTACAGTTGGTATTAGAGCGAACAGCCGGCAGAATGAGGAGTGGACTTCCATCAAGCATAATCTCCTCATTAACACTGCTGCTTTTTATCAGATCTGCTCTCTGTGTGTCTCATTTCCTCTCTTTCTTTCTCTTGTTTTGTTTCCATCTTTTTCATGTGCTCATAATGTTGTTCTCTCTGTAGGGTACAGCTGCAGCCGCTCACACTGGCTGAAGAGCAAAGTGTGTGTGTGTGTGATGGAGGAGATAGGGGGCATGTCTGTGTGTTTGTTTGTGAATCAGGGTTTTTACTCGTGCTTACGTTTCAGAGGCGGTGCTGCAGTGCACAGGTTTTCATTCACTCTGTGTTTTCATGCCAAAGAATGCAGTTTCTGGTTTCACTGAGTAGCCTTCATTGAGTAAAACAGGAGGTTAAATCCCCTGTGGGAGTCTTCTGTTAAAACAAAAGCATGTATTCTTTTAACTGGCCGTGACACATGGTTTAAGACCTCTGGTGGGTATCAAACTATGATCAATACTGACTGAATAATGCATTTTGCACTGAAAAACTTTCAAAGTTTGCTTTGAATGCTTAGTTGCATTAAAAGTCATAGTATTATTTTACCAGATATCACACAATTTAAATCACAATTTAGCTTGTTTTACAATTTATACTTGTATTATCGTGCACAGTGCTAGTCACGCAGTTTGAATCATTGATCTCAAGTTTGACTTTGATATATGAATGAGTGTTTCAACTATACTGAGTCCTCCCTACAAGTAAGGGCGTGCTGATGTATGCTCAGTGATCATGAAGGTGTCACTCTGAGGCCAGCGCAATGATTTAACATAAAATGTGCTTTTTTAAAATGTAACTATTCGCCAGGATAATAAAATTAGGCTCTTAACCTTATTCAAGGACAGAGTATTTGCAGAAAATTAAGTGTTTATGACTCCATGTTGCCCCACCAAGGTGCATAATTAAGAAAAACACAAGTACTGAGAGAATGAACGTAGTCAGTGGTGTGACAAAGCTTTAGTGTTTAAACGAATATGTTTTGGCTCCAGTGGCCTTTTATCAGGGTTCAGATCAGCACATTTCTTTTGCAATCAGTTTGGAGGTTCTGTTTGGATTCAAATAACTAATGTTTCAATTCATAAAAGCACAAAAATCATGTTGATACCAAATGGTAATAATGTGTCTTTTGGGGTATTTGAGTTTGTAATATAGGACTTGTAGTAGTACTGTGATATTTGTTATGGGAAAACCGGCTTACCTCTAACCTACAACACAAGGGCTGCATTCTGTGTTTTATATGCTATAGTCACACCTTTAGTCAACAGTTCAACCATAGAGATTATCACCTTTTGAGCTGTGTGAGCAAATTCTTCATACATTATTAAATTAGTGGAAAATGGTTTAAAATTCCTAGAAATAAAGATGCATTATTTGTGAATTTCAGTTTGTTTGATACAAGCACAGCCTGTATATTAGACTGTATTACCTGGCATTTATAGAAATAATGAGGCACATGGTGACCCGGGCCAGAGTGGAGTGAGCAGGGAAATGTCAGTACTGCATCACGATGTCTCCATAAGGACATCACTTTTCACAACTATGTGTTGTTGTGTGGGCTTGTCACATTTCATTATCTGCGGTTAGTCACAAGGTCGGCCATATTTTCCACACACTGAAGAGAAGATCAGATGTCAGGTGTTAAAAACGAAAAATCATAAGTCATGTCAGGAAAAAAGCCACATGATACATCCTGTTTGTTTTTTCTTTAAGCAGAAAGTGTCCGCGAAAAAACTACTCTTTAAATTCCCAGTCAGAGAGAATATAATAGGAATCATCTGTGTCGTCACACTATCTGTAATATTCAAAATAAGACCCTTATATAAAATACTAGTCTTACAAAGGATCATAACACATTTGATTGTTCTAAAGTATGAAAGAGAGTCAACAGTTTATATACAGTATTTACCTTTTGGACAAGCTCTGGTGCCAGTAGTTTTGAAAACACAGGCAGACCTTTAAGCCTCTGGTATTTTAGTAATGTGTTTTATTTCCCTGATCAAATTGAAGTCCTCTTTAAACACTACACAGCACAGCAATAAAGTAAGTGCAGGCTTATCATGAATATCTGAAGACTTCCCCTGAATAGTGATTAGGAATAGAGTTTTATCACCTCTATATATTATTCATTTTGCCATGAAATCATTTTACTAATTAAGCAACGTGATTTAAAATGACAGCCATAAAGACTTGGCATTGCTTCCCAACAAAGATCAAATTGGGACAAGGAAATGTACGAACAAGAGAGTCAGTAACAAACAAAACAGGACCACGAGCTTGTGACTCACATGACCCGTATCAGCACAGAGGACAGCGCTGTAATGGATTTTAGCCGGATTTCCTGACTTAATAAGATCATTATAAAAAAAAGAGCTTTTACAACCACGACCTTTGGCGTGATGAATGGTATCACTGGACCTATACGGTGGTTTTTCCTCACGCCGTCCCCACTGCTATTTAACTATGCATAGAAAACCCAGTTCATTCAGAAAGCCATGCAGCAGCAGCGCTATTTATGATAAATGAGAGTGAAAACAAAAGTGACAAACTGGAGCTTCGAATGTGAGGAGCTGAATCAAATGTTCTCTCGCCCATGAGGTAGTAGATGCTGTAATTTCAGCTTGGTTAAAGAAAGTTAGCGGCCTGTGAACGTTTGTACGAGCCAATCTGAGCTAAAAGAAAATGAAAAAGTTGTTGGATCTGATTTCTGTATGTGGGACTGAAATGCAACATGTGCCGTGCTGTGTTACTGCTGTGACCGAGCCAACTAGCACGTCTTCTCCTTTGCAGTATCATTTGATCTTTGAAACTGCTCACAGACACACAGGCCTGCAGCTGAGGAAGATGTGTCCCGAATTCGCAAGATAATTGCGGATTTTGCAAGGTGTTACAGGGTAGAGCAAGATTTAATGAATCACTGCTCCTGATAAAATTACTTTTATAATGACTTGCCACTATATAGGAAGAAACATGCTTGGGTAGCACCTTAGGCAGCGGTCATTCTTCATTATATTTAGAACAAATCCTAAGTAGTGATTTGTATTGAGCCTAAAACCAGGATCTCTAGTAATCAATGCAGCTTGTGAGATGAATTGCTGCACCGTTTCTGGCCACTGATTACCCCATAACCTCCAGGAAATGAGCAGATAGGTGGACATTAAGGATGGATGAGTGGAAACAGGGACAGAGATAAAGAAATGAAGGACTTTGGACTGTTCACTTTGGGCTTTTGTTGTTATTTTTGACATTACAAGTTAATTGAAAAAATAAACAAGTGAGTTTCATCTTGGTGCCAGCAACCTTGTGTGTGTGTGAGCATGCATGAGAAAGAAATGTGTGAAACAAATCAGTACTGCCCATTGGGAGTGTGCCTCACTCCGTCTCCCATTTGTCATCTCCCTGGAGTGCAGTTGTGGTGACAAGACCTCTTGAAAGCCGGAGAAAAGAAAAAAAGACACTTGTTTGAATTGGTTTGCATGAGCGCCACACAGTACGTTTTTAGTGACAGAAGGACAAGAGGACACCCGAAAAAAAGGCACAAAATCCAGAACAAGAAAGTAGAGAGCGGACCTGAGCAAGAGTGGCAGAGAAAGGACGAGTGAGAGAGGCTCTCAGTCCTCAGGGACGATGTGACCATGGTTAACTACAAAGCTTCTCACCAAATCCCATCCCTGCCAAATACTGGAGCTGCAGCCTCGCTCCACAATGGCTCCCTGTCAGTTAAAGCAATGGGATCAAAGTGAGATCGCTCAACGGCAAATTAAGAATTGGCCCTCAGGTTTCCAAGGCTTCAATTTCAAATAAACCTTTCTGGATTCACAGGCGAATTCGGCCCCCCCTCTCCACAGCCACACAAGCTGTATTAGAGCCATACGGGCCTGATAATAAATGTGCCTTGTACCGAGAGCTGTAACACGCCGGCTGTTGGATTTATGATTGGCCTGGGGACGGGAAATGGGATCACTGTTCTTATGGGGATTTTTTCTCTGTGACACGACTTTTGGGAAACCTTATAGAGGCAATAAAGATCCGCAGGAATGACTGCATGAATGTGGTTTACTAAACAAGGGCAGAATCAATGGGAACAAGAGTAGAGCGCCAAGATTTTGGCTTAATATTGTGCCAGTTATTAGTTCGTCAACTGATTCAGAAGCAAAGCTGGCCAGCTGACCATTTTCACATACATTTGTTTTGAAGTTGCCAAAGCATCTTATAATGAACTGTCTGTGCCACTTTAACGCCCTGAAAAGAACCAGATAATTGAGGGTCATTGTCTGAAAAGTCTATTTTTGCAGCAGCAAGAAGTTACAGGATATCACCAAGGAAAGCTGCTCTATAGCTCACCATTAAGTTCAGTTTATGCCCATTTTTCTCCTATAATGCCACTTTGAGCTTGTCCTGACTCAACCAAACAACCCCCCCTTACCTTTTACTGGACTATAAACAGCACAACTATCATAATGCAAAGAAAATTGTCTTCTATTGTTGACAAAATTGCTCTACGGCATTCTTTTTGTCGGACCAAAATTGGGGAAATGGGAGCATCTTAAAGGATATTTCTCTCCCTAAAGGTTTGGTGATTGAACCTCTCAATCATCAGAGTGTTTTTCCACACTTGAAAAAACCTTATCTTGCCGGGCAGCAACTAGCCGGGCTCAGAGCTTATTTGTTTTATTGCCAGCCTGTGCTAGCTGCAGGAGATGGACTCCTGTGTTCGGTATGAAGGCATTAGTCAGCCAGCCGTGATGTAGGTCAGCAGGGCTGGGTTTGAACATGGGAACAGACCGAGGGCTCAGGTGTTCACCTGGAACATACAGTGAGAAATATGGATGCAATATAAATGTGTTTGTACACATGTGAGGAAAGAGGTGCACAGAAATGGTGAGGAAAGAGGGCATCTCTGCTGTAGGGGAGATGCATTGTATACTGCACTGTAATATACATCTCTTCATGGAGGGTAATTACGCTTGGTGTTGTTTACATATGGGGTTTGATGTCTTTATTTTTTGCAAACTGCTGTGACAGTATTTAGATAATTGATACGCACAATACTTGACAAGTGGGAGGAAAGAGTTTTGGACAAATAATTAGAAAAGGAGAAGAAGGAGGAGGAGGAGGGCTAAGATAATGCAAAGATGAATGAGACAGCTAAGAGAACAGGAGAAACCGGAGATGGAGAAGTTGTGAATACACTTGAGAGAAAGGGGTGTGTGTGTTTGTCACTGAGAGGTTGTAGCTAGCGGGAGGACGCTGTTAGGACAGAGAGAATTGAAAGAAAATGAGAGAGAGGATACTGTTACACACACACACACACACACACTGTTAATCTTGGGAAAGCCGTTACACATGCAGCAATGCAGCTTCCCGTTTGAGCCAAGTGGGTCATGGGAAAAAAGCAGGACATGGAATCTTTCTGATGGATCATGTTGAAGGGAAACCCAGGAGCTATAGCGAATAAGAAACAGAAATCGTGCCGACTCACCAACCGCCTCCTCTCTCCACTTATGGTGTTTATGGGCTAGTGCGGAGGCAGACTTGTCCCCATCACTGGAAACTCAGAGGAACTGTTCCCATGAGAGCTCTCTGGCTTAGGGATGCTTGACATGAAGCAAACGCTCTGTGCTCACATGCCAGGGATGAACAAAGGTCACACTTTAGGAAGAAGGAAAAGAATCTTGACTTTAATTGCCTACACACAGGGATAACCTTCATCTAATAAGCCCACCTACATGTGCTTGAAGCCTGATTAGGATGTTTACACTGGCAGTTATTCCCACTGTAAGCAATGCATGAATTATTAAATGCAGTAATGACACTGCTCAAGACACTTGACAGACATGCAATAAACATGCAATGTCTTCAAAAAAAGTTGTAAGCTAAAGCTGCTAACAGCTAATAAGCTAATAGTGTCCATTCCTTTACTGCAGTGACTCACTATCACCTATTAGTTGTGCTAGCTGGTTAGCATGCTATCATTAGATATCTGCAACAAAATACATAATGTCTTTGTCATTTTGTTCTTTACATTCTGTTGATAATGCAAGTTATTTTTCTAAATGTTCAAATAGAATTTATATACAAATTTAGCATTTTGTTAATATAGCACCAAATCTACAGATTATTTTCTCTATTGATTGATTAATTTGTCTATAAAATGTCAGTAAATAACAAAAAATGTTCATCCCATATTCTCAAAGTCCAAGTCGATGTCCTTAATTGTATTTTATCAGTCCAAAGCCCAAGGATCTTCAGTTTATTATGATATCAAATAGAGTAAAGAAGGAAATCTCTGTATTTCAGAGGCTGAAAACCTTGTGTGGGACGTTTACTTAAAAGTTTAACCGGGTATCAAGCTAGTAAGGAATTTATGACAAATCTATTAGTTGATTAATTACTTCAGCTCTACATAACATTGCTATTTATCCTACATTAAGACTGTATATAGCAAAGTAATTGCTTTTCATAGTTTTGCTTTCAAGGACTTGATTTCTTTTATTTCTGTGGTTTATTCTTATGTGTAATTTTGTCTCAGATAAGTAGAGAATCACCATGTCAATCAAAGAAGAATATTTTTGTCAGAGGTTTGTTGAATAGTATCACATGTTCAAAATGTCTTATATGTTAAATGAGGCAGTCCTAAGGTGGCTGTGTGTAGGAGTGATTGACGGGTAGGAATTTATTATGGACAGTTACCATAGCTAATCACTTTGTATAGCTAATCATTGTTTGTGGCGCCAGGTTATTAAAGGAGCACGTTGTCACATTAGTCAATCAGTCGTTAATCTAATCTGGGAAAGCTTGGCTGGAGGTGGCCCTCGATGCTTCAGCTGTCATTGTCAATAATAAGAATACCTCTGCAGTGCCACTTCATCAGCATTACTTAACATTACAATTGATTGAAAAAATGTAAGCTGGCTTTTGATTGTTTTTTTTCCCCCCAATGATCTGGAAATTTGATTTTTTTCCTTCCCTTCTGTGTTCTGTTCTTTTCTTCTTATGATTTTTTAAAATTTTATTTGTAGCACGAGAGGAAAATTTCAGCGAATGCTTTGCTTTAGCTAACGGTGGATGTTGCAGTTGACTGCAATTTCAGGCTGAAAGCTCAAAAGAAAAAATCTTCAAAATGTTTTATTATTTGTTTTTTCCCTGTCCCAGATTTAATATTTCTGAAACATGAACTGTAATATATAACTATAACTATATTACTAATGCAAACTTGACTTTACCTTTGAAAACAAAAACATTAGATTTAATTAACATTTAAATCATCAGCTGCAGAATCACCGTAGAACAATGTTGTATGTTTGTTGTTACATTCAGCAGCTAAAGGGACACTAACTGATGTTAGACTAATAATTCAACTCTGAATAATACATTTTATCTTTCAGACTATTTTCTTTTATTGATTTGAATTGAACCATGGAGTGGTTCAGCCAATATGTAATTGAAATGGGAGTTTTATTTTGGCAGCAGTTTTCCAGTTAGAGCAGTCAATTTGCTTTAGTTTTATAGGTTCAATATGAAGAGGGACCATTATGGAATTTGTTGTTTTTTGCAAATCCTTTCCAAATGGTCGAAGGCCACAGATTTATTAAATCATTCATTTTTTAGGCTTTAGCATTCAGCATGTAACTTCTTTGAGAAGTGGACACCGATTAGTCCAAATAGCACTAACAGCTTTTTTTCCCACCGCACCACTAGTTTCTTTTCATTCATTCTCCCTTTAGATATAACTGTTGATGTGTACAAAAAGCACAAAACACTGACAAAGACAGAAGAGCTCCAATTGTTAAACCTCTGATGAGGGCTCAGGAATCTGTTGTTTATTTAGTGTTCCATTGGTTTGCAAAGGAGATGAAAACCTGTGCTGGTTGATTTAAAACATTCAGTGGAGGCCGTCGCTCCTGAACACAAGCCTCTGATTCTCCAGGAACATGTTGTTTCAAGTAAGGCTCATGTTTTGACAGGACAATATTGATTTTCTGCAAAAATATATTGATGTTGTAAGCTAGTTATTTATTTGTCTACTAAACAAATAGGCTATAAAAGCTATTAAAAGCCATTTACTGATTGACTTTATAAGCTAATTGACTTAATACGGACTGATTTAAAAGTGTTCTGTTCTCTGGGCATTTCACAATACCACAATAATGGGTTGTCTGTGATAATGACAGCATAATCGGGTTATTTGTGACGTATTGCAATTATCTGCGATGCATTCTGAATGAAGAGGAAATCAACCCCCCTGAAATGGCTAAATAAATGATCAGTAAGCAAAAGCAATCATGCACAGCAGCTTTTAGTCTCTTTAGAGATGATGGTGTCTCTGAGTGAGACCAGTCACAGAAGGGGCAAAATATGTCGTGGGCAAAAAAGGGACAAGGTGCTGCTGAAGAGGCCGAATGACCTTTAGTGATGGTCTATAATGACATAATCAGCTGGATATATTTGGAGTCAGGGACATCATGTTCTCCACTCATTTGGTTATTTATTTTAATAGAAATGTAGATGTTTACACGTGACTTACATTCTGATTTGTTTAATACATTTCACATTTGATGATTTTTATGTAAAAGTGACCTTTTGTGAGTGTTTTGATATTGCCTCTGTCCAAGAGTGATGCCTGAAGATGAATCTGAGATGCAGATCAGCACTGTGTGTTAAGTTATACAAGGGATTAGAATACTGTGATATTAAGGCTAGTCTCATGCTTAATGATGTGAAGTTGTTGCAGTAACTTTTGGGTTGAAAACATTTGTTGTACAGATTTGATGCTTAATTTTGCCTTTTACTTTTGTACTTGAGAATTGATAAAAGTGGGTAAAAATTCTTTCTTTGGACATTTCTGCAAGAATTGAATTTTTTGGCGAGATGATGGTGAGCCCTTGTAGTTTCATATGATTTGGCAAAAAGTTCTGCTGGGCTGCCAGAGAGAGTGAGGCTAACCTCTTTGCCATATTGACGCAGTTTGAGATTTTCCTTGAGACAGCTCATGATAAACGCTGGATTGCACCAGAACAGAAAAACGGGAAAACTCTGCCTGTGGGTCAACAAAGCAATATCCAAATATATTATATAAGACGTTTGGAAAGCAGGCCCCCTAAATATCAGGGAATCCCAAATTGATTCTTTTTTTTAATAAAACTTGCAAACTTGTAAATCTATAGCCCTTTTCATACAACATTTTCCCAAATCTGTACATTCAGACCTTCATTCTGGTTCTGCAACATACGTCACATATTTCCTGTCTTGCCGACTCCACCAGTTCACATTGCGGCGGAAATATGGCGGCTTGAAACGGCGCTCTGAAAAGTGCTAATAACGTGTATAAGCAATGGAAATACAGAGAATTTTGATGTGAATGTGTTGAATGCTTTCATCACCCTCTGCACGCTGCTCCGGCCTCAGTATCTGTACATGTTGCGGTTGCTTTTTCAGCTCTAATAGCCAATGTTCTCGTTTTCTTTGCTAATCTGTTGCACGTGTAAAGACTGATTTGCTTAAAAAATATGCTAATGTCTCCCTGTTTGTGCTTGAGTACCACGTCATTCAAATCCTGTGCAGTCACTAATAACCCAGCGCTCTTATTCTTTTGCATAAATGACTTGATTTGCCGTCTATGACCTCCTATGTGTGTGCGTGTATATATCTCTATCGGTTGCCATGGTAACGCGGCATGTAGCCTGTGCTGCTCTCCCTGGAGCCTTGTGTTTCCACAGCTTCAAAAAAAAAAAAAAACTGCTCTTAGATACCACACCAGGCAGATGGACAGCTGCTGCTTCTCTCCAGTTGCCATGGAAAGTGTCGGCTTTTGCTGAGCAGTAGATTTCATGACAGAAGAAACGGAAGTGGCATGAAGGGAGGCTGATAAACCAGGATGTGATTAGTGACCTGGCTGAAACAGCTAATTAAGGAGGTGGGGTTTGCCAGTCAAATTTTTTGGGACATCATGTAACTGAGCTTAAAGGTGTAGGCGAGGCGTGGTCACCTGAGCGCTCTGTAGCTGCAGCCCACGCTTTCTCTCCGTGGAGGTAATTGAATCAGGCAGCTGTTGATGTGTTCTTAATTGCATGTTTGACATTATATGGGACTCGAAGGGAATCCTTAGCGATGCTAGAGTGAGTATGATAATGGCTCGGAGGAAAAGAAGAGAGTGACAGGAGGAGGAGGAGGAAAAGGAGGAGCGTGCACAGGGAGAGAAACGGGTGCAGAGGGCTAATGCATGCTCATGTGGGAATGAATTTTCAGCAGAACTGCTGGTGTGTGCAATGTTTCGAAACCTGCACATTTACGTCATTTGTTTGTGTTTCCTTGGCATTCTTGCTACAGAATCAGCATTAGAGCCCGACTGATATTAGATTTTTGTGACTGATCCGGATACTGATTTTAGAGGGGAAAAAATAATTCATAATCAATATGGTGGCAGATATAGTAATTAGCCTTTTTTATGTAAATTATGCACAGATTTTTCACCACTCTGGAAATGTACCCGGAGAGCTGCTTTCTACAACATGAAACTTTATTAATTAGTATTTAACATTATTATACAGTATACAATTATTGAGTTACTACAAAATTCAATAAATGATAACAGAGAAAATAAATAGGCATAAAATAAAATAAATAGCTAAATGAACTTCAGGCCAAGTAACATTTTCTGCAGAAAAGTTTTCATAACAGCACATTGGACAGCATATACACCAATACAGATTGGCCAATATCAGCCAATAATACCAGCCAATCGATATATCTGTTGGGCTCCAGTCAGCACAGATTATAGATGATGGTGTCAGCTTAACTTCCTCATTTTCCTTTGTCATGCATCTCATAAACACACACATGTGAGCGCACAAACAGCCCGTCATCGAACATCAGCACCGTCTAAAAATCACATTTAAATGCATGTTGCTGAGGGCACACTAACTCACAGAGGCACAGAGGATGGCATACAGAGGAGGCGTGACACCCCCTGGGTGCAGACACAGGCACATAGAAACACACACACACACACACAAATTGCAAGATTGCCGTCACTTGCTCTCAGAAATCTCATCACCGACCTCGAAATAGAAGACACAGACACAGTGCAAAGACATTCAACACAGAATGGAAAGATCTATTAGACACACGCAAGCTGGGAAGCACAATACACACATGTACTACACAAAAACATGAAATCCTCACAAAGAAAACACAAAATACATGTATTGACTGGCACCAGCACATACACAGTAATTGCCATCTCGGTGTTGCAAAATATGTTTTCTATCAATTAAAGTCAGACACGCTGAGTTGTGACATGAATATTTATGAGTTGTTTCCAGGGCGATGTTGCGTAACTCGGAAGCTGTTTATTTTGGTCTCTGTTGGCCCCACATTCGGCGTCATGATAGAATTATAAAATGGATGCACATTGTGTTGTATGAGGGATAATTAGTATAAAACGTCTGTCTCCTTTTCTCTTCCACTTGCACATGTGTTTCTCCCCGTCTCATCAGCTCTGTGTCACAGTCTCACAGTTCTTTATCTCATTGCTTGCTTTCACATTGTATTTCCTCACTATTCCTCTACAAATCTTTAACATATTCCTGTTCCTGCTCAGTGCATGCTGGTGAAGGCTGCAGCCCCAGTTGAGCCTGAACAGGATGAGTGATAAGTGGGCTGGATGGTCGATGCATGTTGATTACACATCTTTTCTTCCACTTTCCTCCTCGGGTAGTAATCTTCTGTCCTCCTTTTTATACATATTTTTTATATTATATTTTTCTCTCTTTGCATCCTCCATTTGTCTGCTCCCGTGAACTTTTAATGCTTGAACTTTTACTGTGTTATATTCTTATTTCTGCAGAATACAGCCACTGTTATATATGTACTCACTATGCATACACTGTCCTGCATTTACCTGCTGTAACACAGCAGAGTGAACAAACCCTGTAGTCCCTTGCACGTTTTTAGACTCTCTCACTGGGTTTATTTTAGTGGGGATGCTCTGCCACTTGGCGGGAGCACAGCCAAGTGTTTTTTTCTAAGGTACAATGAGTTGTTGTTGTTTTGTTTTTTTGCTCACCTGCTCCTGTTTGGTAGTTTGGTGACTCACCATGAATGTTACTGGGGAAAAATGAATGAATGCATGTTCCCCTGTTCGTCTGCTTGGAGTTAATGAACAGTGTAGGAATATTTGTAGACGTGTAGACCACTTCGAAGTCACAAAATCCACTTTTATGCATGTTTTGCTTGTTTATTTCTCTTTATTATACTTTCTCCAACCAGTATTTAATTGCATGCACATGTTTTCCTTCCAAAAATGGTAGAAAGACGGAACTGGTTCTTGGTCTCGTGTGTCAACAGCTCCCATGCATGGAGGCTGTTACTGTCAGTTTTTAGCCATCTGAAGGCGGCAGCTCACGTGCACCGTGTTATTCCACCAAACAAATCTTCCTTTTCATTGAAGGTGGCTTGACCCTTACAGAGTTATCATACCATCTACAATAAAGATATCTGCTCTAATGTAGGCTGACACGCGCCTCACTCTGCTTCTTCCTCCTACCCTTTTTTCCTTATCAGCTGCAGTTTTAGACTGTGTATGGATGAGCATGTGCACATGCTAACACCTGAGCAGAGGGTAAAATATATACATCCTGACCTTAAATGGCTGCTCTAAGGGGAAAAAAAGATACTAACAAGAATACACACAGGCTAATGGCGTTTGCACGCTGACTCAGTATTTTTCGTCTGAAAATTTAAAAATAAAAATAGTGTCAAACACATTTACACTCGAAAACTTTCGTCTGTCATTGAAGTTTTTGGAGCAGTTTGAATTTTAGAGCCACTGTACATGCAAACCTTATCATCCGGCTCCCCGATAGCCGAGCATGGAGCTGCGTGCGAGTTACAGGCAGCCTCTAACCTCTCGTGAATAGGCAGCATGATGTAGAATCATTAAAGCAAACACGTGTCCTCCTTCCCACACTCGGAGGCTTCCGAAACGTGTTTTCTTTATCAAAATGTTTCACGATGAGTCCAACAGTGCCGTTGGGAAAACTAGGGATGGAGAGTGTAGTTTTCCCATCGTTTTCCCAAGAGCAGGATGATAAGGTACGGGTTGAAGAAAAATGACTTAATGAGAAGTTTGGAGAGCCTCTTATCATTTGTCACTTGCATAAGATATAAATTTTACATGCACTTATTTATTCATTCATTTTATTTACATTTTTACACAAACTAACCATCATAATGGTGACTGCACCACCAACACGTTTGCTAGCTGTATGTTTCTCTGGTCTACAAGCCTTTCCAGAAAACATGACCAAATATTTTAAAAATAAGCACCCACAAAGCCGTTGGTTTTTCATCAAAATAATAAAAAAAGGATTATATTCCATTTCTACTCCCAACAGCAACCCAACAACCCGTACTGCTGTTCTCTTGGAAGAGAACAGAGATTCACATACTTTGGTATCTGATATCTCAAAGCCATTCATGTGTACAGTTTGAATTAGCACACACACACACACACACACACACACACACTCGAGCACACTGTGTTGTTTTCTCAGAGATGTTGAGCTGTGCAGCTCTGTGGAGGTTTGCAGCTGAGTCCACACGGATCACAGCAGGTCGTCAGTTCCTCCCACATTTCCTGTGTTTATCAGACAGAAGGTCATTAATAAACAGACACGTGTTTGTGCACAGATGACACTCAGTTATTTTCAAGACTTCTCATCTTTATTGAACTCGCATCTGACACATTTTATAAGGCTTTATGCCGCACACTCTGATCCTCGATATTTCACAGTAAAGGTAATTTTGGAACTGACAACTTCAGCAATACAACAGGGTTGATAAACACTTCAGGGACTGACTCAGGTGTCATGGGAAATTAATCTTCTGTTTGTGTTCTTACTTTCTTTCTTTCCTTTTCTCTTCACATCATGTTGATGTTCGGTAATTTAATGTCTAGCACAAGATGTCAAAAACGGAGCAAAAAGCATTCATGTTGATCTAAAATGTATTTAAAGCCTAAAAAAGATGCAATTTCCACATTATAATGCCAAGTTATTATAATTTTGAATGTAAAAGAGCTTTGCTGACACTGAAAAAACATGAAGGCCATTTTTAAATGAATGTGCTTCCACCCATGCTGCACCCCTCTCCTACATACATGTAATGTTGATGAGTTAAAGGTACAGTATTTCCCTGCCAGGAGACAAAGTATCCCTCATTTAATGCTGGTGTCTTGATGTAACAGACACAGGGTGATGTACCCTGAAATGTCGCCTAACAGGCAAGCGAGACTTGGAGATGATTGTTAAATTTATCTTCCTTACAGCACAAGAACAGTGTGGTGTCATCGTCCTCTCGTCACCTTTTGTTTCAGCAACCTGCTGGGTTTGTTTTTCATTACTGACCCACATCCTCATGGGGTACAGTTGTGTCAACACCCTGGGGCTTGTTATCACCATGTGAAACCAAAGATGATGTTTCTTATTCTGCCGATGCTTGCCTTCTCGTTGTGTTCCTCCACACCTGTCCTATATCCTGGAGCAGTTGTAATTGCAGAGTAGTGGGGGGGTTAGTTTCCCATTAGAGCCTGATGGTTTTATCTTTTAAATAATGATGTGAATAGGAGGTGGGTCAGCAGCAGCTGCAGAAGCTTCTGAACCTGCTTATTTGGTGACCACTTCTGCTAACATCCTAATCATTTATTATTTTTTAGACCCTCAGGGTTAAGAGTGCTATTTCACACAGCAAACATGTAACTTTTCCGGATTTCATCACACACGCATTTCCCAGAGTTTCAGTGTTTGTTCTCAGTGTTCATCTTTGATTAATTTAAAAAAGAAAGCCCTCTGCACACTTTCCACCCCACATGGTTGTGATTTTTTTTGCTGAAATAAGTCTTATTGTTCACCTAGGGAAGAGTTGCAATCACTTGATGGAAGCTATAGGGGATCTTTACAAAGACTGGTAAAATCATTTAAAGTAAATAAAGCTGACATGCTGCTTTTTTACCTGTCTCCTACAGGGAGGAGGAGGAGAGCCTGCGGGACAAGATCCGGGCAGACCATGAGCGAGCGCTGCAGGAGGCAAAGGAGAAGCTGAGAAAGTCACGTGAGGAGCTGCAGGCTGAGATTCAGACCGAGAAGAACAAAGTGGTGGAGGACCTGAAAAAGAAGGATGCGGGGCCCAAACCTTTGCCACCGGTCCCCATGCCCAAAGTGGTTGGCGTCAGTGATGGTGAGCCACCGGAGCCTGACGCCAAAGAGAAACGCGACAAGATCAGAGAGGTAAGATGAGTATTTATTTTCACTGGGGTTTACTTCAGCAGTGTCCTCATTAACATGAGAAACCATCATGGAATTCTGTGCTTTTATATTTAAGTAAGACAGAAGCATTTGGAGTATCTTTACAGAGTCACATTGGTGCAAAATCCAAAGGTTCATTTTCCCCCTCTATATTCTGTATGGGTTTCAAAAAATCCCATATTGGTTGGTCCCTGGTATTGAGCACAATAGCCCATACCAATCACAGTCTTTGAGATCCAATCAGGACATCCCTAGTTCTGGGGATCCCTGGCTTCCTGTTGCTTACAAGCCTGTTTGCATGTTGACCCTGGTTTTTTCTCTGACGTCAGTCACATTCCTGTTTGGCAAGACAGACTTCACTTGATAATACTAGCAAGTGTTGCACATTGTTTGTGCTGTGGGGTAGCTGAAGAGATGGAAGGCACTCAAGAACAAGCATAAACATCACATCCTTTGTTTTTCTTCCAGGAGTCCTTTACATAGAAATCAGTTCACAGCCTGTTGTAGGCGACCAACAAGTCAGGGAAGGTCTCAGCTTTTAAGTTACATAACCGTCCATTCACACATTGGCAACACAAAGCGATGTAAACGACTTCAGTTAGGACCTTCAGCTAATTGTGTGTCCCTATTTACATATCTGCGTGTTGAGCAAAAGATCTAATACGTGAAACTAATGAGAATAAATAGCTTTTATTAAAGAGAAAGTGCCACTAAAGCAAAGTCCAGTAATATTTTGTAAATCCAGTTTCTGTATTCCAGTGTGAGACACAAAAGATTTAGGGCATTTGTCCACTGTGGTGGTTTGGCAAGAATCCCTAAATCAGTGCCATCGGATCCCCATTCACTTTTATTTTTCTGAAGGCCATCTTACAATAGATGGGGGTCAAAGGACAGAAGGTGTCATATTCTGTACGGACTGTAAATCCCTTCGAGGTAAATTTTGGATTTGTGATTCTAGGCTGTATAAATATAATGAATTGAATTGAACTGGGATGAAAGCTTGCAGTCACAAGATTGATAGCTGGATAAATTTAAATCCCAGCACGTATGTGTGTGAGGGCCAGTTCGTGCTTGACTATACTGTACATCTGAATGCGTGTCTGTTGCCTGCTGTCTGTCTCGGCGCCAGCTTTTATTGAAGGCAACAGTGAGCCAGACGGACAGTGCCTGTGCAGAATGCAGATGGTGCTATCTGGTGTTGCTCTCTATAGACACTAAGCCAACCCCTGCCTATCTCCCTCTCTCTCTGCTCCTCTCCTTCGTTTCTCTCCCACCTCTGCAAGTTCTCCTGCATAATTACCTCATATCGTCTCTCTTGAAACAGCACTTGGAGTCACAACACTCGCTGTGCATGGGAGCAGGCCCATTCACTCCAAACCCGCCTTTGTCTCTAAATGCCCCTTTGTTCCCTTCATAATTACCATTCAGACAGAATGCCGTACACTCCCAAATGAGCGAGAAAGTAGCAGCTGTATGGGCCGTAGCGCCGTTCAGCACACTCTCCTTTTCCTGATTGCCTTGTGGCTCCAAGGAGAAATCATAATCGCACACCAGCATACAATTGTGACTAAAGACTGGAGCTTTTTTTTTCTTTAAAAAACAAAACAATCCAGAATAGACGCACATTTAGCCAGCATTTGGGTGCAGCAAAGTCCAGGGAGGACTATCAGCATCCGTCTCCTTGTCATCGTTTATGTTTCATGTAGACAGTAAGATGTAATTGAGGCCGTGGTGGCTGTAAATCCAGTCTGTTAGCACCTCACTGTCTCTGGTTTTATACCTTCTATCTGACCTGCAGTCTTTCCTGCATTTCTTGTTCGGGTTATTTTGTTTCGATTACAAAATTGGCCCTGGGCACAGTTCATCACTGTGAAGGATCAATGATTGCAATCTTTGCTTCTAGTTATGATTGGAGAGTGGTGAAATGATCACTTTGGATGCTTTTTCCATTTTTCCAGCTGTATGTGGGCAGTTTTATAGCTGTGTGGTGCTGCCTCCGTGAAAAAACAGCCACAAACATTAGCAACACCTAAAACATTTTTTTAAAATAAAGATCAGCCCACTCAAAGTAAACCTAAAGGCAAGCTAACAAATCTTTATATTCAGATATATGCAGTCGTTTCAGTTCCTGATTTTCACTGTGTGGAGCCTTTCCAACATTTTTGTTTGTCATTTGATTACAAAACTCTTATTGAGGCTACATTATATTTGCTTTTCATTGGTTGATAGTCTTTGGTTTAACAGTTGAAGGAATTGAGGTATAATTCAAAATATGTTAACACTGAGTGGATGTACAAAGACAAGGCTACAAAGGCTAAGGTTATTTTCTTTTTAAAAAATTCCCCAATATTTTATGCTCAGAATCTGACGTTATGCAGACATTTTACCTGACTTATCAATTTGTGTTGAATAATCACTGCATCCCAAATAATTACTGCAAAAATAGAATTTTAAGCCTTGATCTGGTGACCATTTAGTAGTTATGAATCTTAAGAATATTATTTCAAGACATCTTTGCGTGTCTATTTCAGCATATTTGTGGTGTCCATCTGCACTGGGATTTGTAAAAGAAATAACCCTCGTTTCCAGGTCTATTAACTGTGAAGAGAAATCAGGAAAAGTGCTCACATCTGGCAGGGTGCTTTTGCTGCGATGTGTTCATGCCACTCAGGCTCTTTGTTCCCCCAATGCTTGCCGAATACATATTTCACTGACTGTACAGAACACAATAACTCTCCTTTTCTACCACTTCCATCAGCTCAGAGCTTTGCTCTCCGCTAATTACGCGACCTGAACATTAGCGGCCATTAAACCTTTGTCTGGAGATGGAGAGTGCTTTAGGGCAATAAAAGAAAAGGAATGGAATGAATTTGACTATTAACTGTTCCAGTACTATTCACCTGTCACATCATGAAGTATGTCTGGCCCAGAGCTGTTGGAATAAGCTGGCTGCTGCTGTTAATGGGCCGTGGTATAGAGGCACAGTTCATTTCAATAAGGTTTGTTCATCAATAATGTTGGAAAAACACTAGTTAGTCTCGACAATTTGTGTGTGTAATTCAGGAATCGAAAGGGATTTATTCTAATGGTAGAAGGCATGCTTTTCTCCCTGGGTTTTCATTACTTTTATTGAAAAGTCTTTAATTTAACCTAATTGTTTATGTCAAATACACTAATATGTATTGCAGTCTATCAAGCTTTGTGCCTGCTTTGGGATAAGTGTTGCCTTGTGCAGACCTTAGTCCACAGATACCTCTTTTCGACCAAGGCAAAGCTAGTTCTGGTTCTGGTGCTGGTTCACAGTTGGTTCAACTTGTGAACCTTCTCAGAACCTGTTTTTCCACAGGCTCGAGAGCCATGTCATTACTTAACTGTATACGTCTCCACTCTCTCAGCAAGTATAATAACAACAACGTCGGACTACATTGTCTCTTTACAGATGTCACTCTTTTGTGAGCCTACATTGGCATCCAAACACGACTGGTCCAACACATTTGTGCTGGATGTCTTGATTGGTATGGACCGCGATCCGTTCTCATTATCGCTGAATGTAAGAGATTAATATTAAAGCTTTTGTTGTAAGGTAACTCCAGCCCGTAACATATTCCTGCTCCCAGCCCCTGACGTAAGTGGTACGTAGATCAGCAGCAAAGACCTCTGGAAGCAGTTTTCCTGGCTGTCGAAATGGGAAAAACTGGTTCGTGATTAGTCACTGGGTCCACACCAGCCATTGGACTGCCTTGACTGATGACAAAGTGCTTTCTTATTTCAAAAATAGGGAATCCAGTCAGCGGTATTACATTGACTACGTCAGAACACAGCTGCCCAATTTGGGAAAAGTATATGAATTAAGTCCTCAGGGTACACACAGCTGCTGCTTCATGGGAGGCCACATCTTTATATTTGTATGTGTGACGGCTGCTTAAACAGGACGACCCTGTGTTCATACATAATGACGTATTGCAGGGAAATGAAGCCAACCGCCTTTGAGTGACAGCTGATTGCGAGTTGCAGTGCAGAATCACGACAGACTAGAAAAGAAAAGAGGAATCAGATCATCGTCTCGTGGCCTACTTTGGCTCGTCGGGAGGCTGTACAACGTTTGAAGGCCATAGAAGCGACTACAGATTTGGCTGGCTAGTCACTCAGCAGTGACTGTTGAGTGATAAGCAAACGATTACTGATTTGCGGTTTGCATTGGAGAGAGAGGGAGAGTGTGCATATGTCTCCCTACAGAGAGCAACGAACTGCGGCTGTTAAGCCCAGATAAATCAATGGCCAAAGCAGTCCTCTCAAGTGTGATCTAAATGGTGCTGCTATCCAGATGTATTGGCCCACAAAGACACAGTGAAGGTTTCCAATGGAGACGTGGAATATCTGCAGAGATGGACAATGAGTATCCCCTCCTCCATCCCTTTTACTTAACTCTCTTTTTCCCTCTTGGATCCACCCTCATCCTCTCTTACTCACACTGTACCAAGCCATGACAGTGCTTGGCAGATGGCCTTGTATGTTGATTGCAAACCAGGCCTATACTATATATGTGTGTGTGTGTGTGTCTCTGTGTAGCACAATCGCCTTCGGGGTAGGGCACAGCTCAGCTTTCATCATTCCCCTCCACTCTTTCTCTTTCTAATTCGTAATCCTTGCCTTTTCTCCTGTCTTTGTATTTAACTCTTTCTCTTCCTCTCGCTTGCTTTTTGTCTCGTCATTCTTTTCAATTTTCTTTCTTGTCCCCCCCCCTAAATATTGCTTTCTGGCCATCCCTTTATTCTCCTGCTCTCTGCCAGCCTCCTCCCTTCTGTTTCTCTTTAGCTCAGTGTCATTTGGCAGAGCCCTCGAAGGAATATCCCTCCTCACAAGGCTCATAAAATCATCTATTTTTATAAGGATTGCTGTATTGATCTGTGCTGAACAATGAGCACTTCTCATCTGCAGACCACACAGTATATAAGTGTGCCTAACAGATAGATATGGGTAAAAAAAAAGAAGCTATTTGGAGTATTTAGAGGGGCAGATTGACAGTCTGCCCTCCTGTTTGTGTTTTTGTATATGTTCATGTCCTCTTGAACATTGATTATGGCTAAAGAAATCACGTTTGGTTGTGTCATGCTCGATGGTCTCTTGTAAGCCAGCCTTTTATAGCATGTGGTAGCGAGGTGACATTTGACAACCCTCTGCAGAAGCCATTATACAATTCTATACATAATGTATGGCGCTATATGTCAACTAGGCTTCCAGCTGCTTAATGCATTCCTGAATACAGGTATTGACCTTTGAGATTGTAGACTTAGGTCTATGTGGTCCACCCTGTAGCTGTGCACTGTTGCAATTAGGGCACAATGAAGTACTGCAATTTATCCCCTTTTGTAGGCAACATTACCGTAATGTCATATTGTTCAGGATGTAATTATGAGCTGCACAGTGGGGAAAAGATGTTGATGGTCCAGGTCAGAAATATCATGAAGTAAGTACAGCAAAGCTGCACAAGAAAATGTCAACAAAGCCACAATCGCTGGAGCCGTTCCCTGCGTTTGTCTTGGATTTAGCACAACAAAAGCAGCTAATATATGCTATTTATTGGCGAAATTAACACTACAGGTAACCATGTCGGAATAATGCATGAACACACCCTTGCTGGAGTAACTGCTGGTTTGCTCTTTCTTCCACCCTGCTCCTGCTGTGTGAATGCAACATTCAGACATTGTTGCTGTTACTAAGATACCACACAACAACTAACCAAAGGAATTACTGATAGGTTTAACGCCATGATTGGGGACAACTTTAAGCACTTTTCATTCAGAGACAGGCGTGCTTATGCCAGAGAGGAAATTGAAAAAAGAAGTTAAAAAAAACACAGTAGCTGAAAAGTAGAGCACGTATTGAGAAAAGACATCCCATCTCAAACGCATCAGCACAATAAAGTTGTTGTCCTGAACTTTTCAAACTTCTTGTGATGCTGATTCCAAGGGCCGAGCAGTCTAATGTACTCATGATCCGTCCATTTAAAGCACCTTTCCTGTAAATCACACATTCTCCCCCTTTTTGAAGTTAGAACACTTGAAAGACAGATCCATCCGTAACTTCACATTCTTCACAAAGTCTTGACCAGTTTGTATCCATATGTGATTTTCATGCCCCTTATCCTAAAGTGACTTAAGATTTTTTTAGCATTAAAATAAACCCCAGCAGCTGTTGCGTCTCCAGGTTATTTTGTTTAAAAACATCACATTAATTTAATTTGTTTGCCTCCCCCTCTGCTGTGTCTTTATCCAGTCTGTGCTTAAATAAATTCAGCCTTGGAAAACAAGTACTTCTTCCTCTACCAAATCATTTCACAGCGTTTTCTTTCTTGGTCTTTCTCAATAACATGTCCATTCTGGGGTAACAGAGATGTTTTTTACAGCTTATGTCAAGGTCCTGTCTTTTGAGACACCTGGCAGTATAATGCAATCCAATGCAACAACTGCAAAACTACTGCCCACAAGTGCTAACACAGTAAGAGTGACACTGTGTACACTGAATTCAGAGCCTATCAGAGCAAATAGTTGTTTACTGCTGTATTAATGTTCTGAATGTTCTGCACAGATAAATATATAATAATACAGCTTACTGGAACACTTTATGGTATGACATGAGTATAGCAGCTTCAGTGTTCGTGTCTTTTTTCCATTAGAAAGGAAGAATGCTTATATTTGGGATGAGACTTTGCTCGGTGCACACTATGTCTCATTTCCTCTACACGGTTCAACTGAACTTGACTCTACTTGACTCACTTTTGGTACCAGGTGCTTTTCTCAATTTCGTTTTCCACTGCAGATTGTAGCCTGTCAGTGTAGCCAGGACTCTTAGCTGGCTGCCATAGTGATGACACATGAAACTGCTCTAACATCATGTTCAGTGCAATACAGTGGGTGTTGTTGCTCCATGCTGGATCCTTTTATCAGCAGCCAATCAGAGCCATGTCCGCACTAAGTCATCTAACCACAGCGATGTTTTGTGAGCATTCTTTTTTGAAAAATGATGGATGCTGTTGATGGGAGCTTGGCTTTTTTTTAAATATTGGGTTTGACCAGGATGTCCCGTGTTGCACTAGTGACAATTCTCTCTGACTAATCAGTGCTTTCACTATCAAGATGAGCCGTGGCAGTCACATATATTGAACATGAGTCTTAACAATGATACAGGAGCTACAGTAGCGGCTATAGGGTTAGTGCCAGATGAGTCATAAGACCTGTGATGCATGTGTGCGCCCTTACATTTCATCAGCTCTATTTTTATCAATTTATTTTGCAATTTGTCAACCATGACTCGATGTGCGTAAAAAGGTCGTCAGAAGGCAGCAGTTCACTGTAAGGACAGAGTAGTTTGTAAACAGACAGCACCATTAAGCCACAGGTAATCAGATAACTTTGATTACAATCACTGACTAATTAAATAAAATCCTGTGATTAATATCATGAGGCCTCTAAATTAATCATTCTGAGCAAGATGCAAACCAAAACATGTAGATGTTGTTATTTTTTATTTGCTTCTATCCCACAGTACATGGGAACAGTACGCTTTCTGCAGGACAAGTATCATTTTATTAGCTGTTATATATATGAATGTAGCTTGATCTATGATGCCCTTGCCTGCAGAAGGCTTCTGTATCTCTTGCTGGGGTTGTACATAATAATTCGTGCTTTATGATTTATCTGGTTAAATAAAAAAAACATGCACATTGAATTAGGTACATCTACCCTCATGTGATGCAAGTTTTGGATTTGTCTTTTCTTTTCCTCTGATGAACAATTTATTGTTTGTTTTTACCTCCTGAAACTGTCAGTATCTTGAGGCTTTAGCTGTGTAAGACTGGAGAACTGGTGGCAAAGTCCTTTACTAGGTGTAAGGCAATAGGTATCTCAGTGTGTTTTTAGGTTCATGAGAGATGTAATGAGCCTTATCAACTGGAGTTCAGGTGATGGAGAGTGAATAACAGTGAAGCTGGCAGTGGACAGGATCATCTTACAGAGGCTTTCTGTCTCTCTGGGATCCAACTTTTAACCATTGATATAACAGAAAAAAACGGTATCAAACCACACTCATCCTTTCATTGACTGGATCATAGAGCTGACTGGGAGATAAGTGTTCACATTTCCCCCCTTATCTTTCCTTTATGTGAAATGTCGACCTGTGTATCTATGTTAACATCTGAGTGTGAGCATGTGTGTTTCCCTGTGTATTATGAATTATAAGGATGATCTGCCTGGACAGCTTTGGTCCTGTAAACTGTGCAGCACTGCAGGAGATAAAGAAGCAGCAACCTGCATGCAAGGGCATCATAGATCATCCTACATCCCCCCCTCCATAGCAAGCAGGCGGGGCAGGAAACATTTTATGCTTTCAATAACTCTGATGTCTGACATTTCAGAATTGGCTGCCAAAGAGCAAGGTGGCTGCAGTGTGGGAATGTGTTTCTGCAGGTCCTCAGGGACCCAAGAGAAGTGTTGCATGTGTGGGATGCTTTAATATTTAATGTAGTGGGAGTGTGCAATTAGTGCAACTAGGGATGAACATAGGATTAAAAGCTAAACATGTGAAAATAAGATAGAAGTTGTCATTGCCATAGCCTGTTTCTGAGACTGTTCGTGTTTGCACTTGCCAATGACGACTGACTGTAAAGTACTGTAGAAACATGGTAGTCCAACATGGTGGATTCTGTAGAAGAGGACCAGCTCTAAATGCTTTATCAATTACTGACACATAGCCTAGAAAACAGACGGAAATGTTTTATTTGCTGTGGCAGGGTTCCACCTGTCCTTGCCTTTGACCAGCCATTCACAACTGTTCATTGGTGTCCAGTGAAACTTAGAAACTCTTAGCTGTAGTACGAAAAAGTTTGTGACCAGGCAGCCATTTTTTTCCTGCTCGAAAAATGGACCAAACACAACCCCAATTTTGTTTTATTGCTGATTGTTTATCTAGGTTTTTGCCTATTTCTAAAGAGCATCAAAGATGGTTATCGTGTTCTCACCTTGGGTTCTGTGTTGATTGCAGACTTTTTGCTTTCAGGCACTGTCCTTAGCGGAAAGAATGTTGTTTGCATGGAGTTGGCTATTTGGATGGATTAAGTAAATCAGCAGTGTGGGTGTGTTTTGGATATCTTAAGACGCACTCATTCTATATGCAAAACATGTCTGCCAAATTGGCTGACGGTGAGTTTAGCACATTCAAACTGCCATAGCATCCTCAAGTTTACCATCCATTAAGGATGAACATGAACACAATGTTTTATCACCACGCACTTTATATTTGTGATGATTTATCCTCTTCCTTTTAAAAAGGGCTCACTAGAAAATATGTTATTTTAGGTTCAAAACAATATAATTTTAATCTTACAAAGGGATTGGATGACTATCTTCCACTTTTTTTTTGGTGATAAGAAAACATCAGCATGCTGCCTTACTGAGCTTTTGTAGAAACTTGTGTTGCTTTAGTTTTTAAATCAATCACAGACCATTATTTATAAGCAGCTATTTATGCCCTAGGAAAAAATTATTCTTTAATTGAGGGCTTTTGTTTGTATATAAATTAGTTTGAATAATAACTCCCGCTCTGCCTGTTGTTAACAAAAATAAAAAGAGTAAAATTTTCAGTCAGCATTGATAGCAGCCTTTACGGTAGGCCATGAAGTAGTATTTACTGATTTTAAATTCTATTCACTATAGCAGGAATACTGTGTTAAATAATGGCTACTTATAAACAGGACCCTGCAATGTGCCTTTTTAGAGATAGTCCTTGTCTCCTAAAAAACAAACATTTAAGCCTATTGATCCAGAAACTGAGAAGTGTCATAGTAGTGAATTGTTAGATTTGTTTCTGTGTTCCATACATTACAGTGCTGTAACCCTATCATGAGCCATTATCTGTTTGAACTCTTGGCTTCGGAGCAGCGTAACAACAGACCATCTAGGCTCTTTTACTGTCTCTATTTCATGGGGAATTTATTACCACCCTCTGCCTAAGTGCCATGAATGTATTTACTGCAAGAAGCAATTCAGATGTCACGTTCTCGCCACCCTCGTGCATCTTCTGAAAGGCCTTTCGCTAAGCCAGATAGGAAGCCTCCATGGGGCGAGCTGGAAGGAGATGAGAAAGACCAGGGCGGGCAGACGGGTGCTTCAAATCATTCAAACTGACTCTGGAGGTCAGTCAGAGCAGCACATAACTCCAGCTCAGCTCTCCAGCTCCCCAAACCTCCAAAAGCACGGCACTTCGTGCCTGTTCTGTGGGAGCTAAGCTGACTTTAAAAAAAAAAAAAAAAAAATTCTCAAACAATAGCGAAAGTAATGGCCTTCCTCTCAGCCTCTGGCTCGAAGGGGATTTATGAATATTTCACTGCCCTGTGGTTGTGTGTGTCCGTACATTGTAATTGTGTGTGTGTGTGTGTGCGCATGCGTGTGCGTGTGCGTGCGTGTGAGAAAGTGCGGCACATCAGGGTGCATGAATCATGGCTGTTGGTCCTTTGGGAAAGACATGGCTGGGGGCAGATTTTGCTTCTTCTCTAGAACAGGCAGCCAGCAGGCAATTGGTTGCCATTGTGAAGGTCACAGCTCCTAATAGACTGTGCAATCTTGTTGGATATCAAGAGACTGGGCAACCTGTCAGAAATAGTCAGCTAAATTTATATTAAAGCTCGAAGTGCTCTGCAGAAAGGATATGCAAGAAAGCACCATGTAATTTGCATTAATGCATATATCCAATAACAGGTTCTTGTGCATATTAGAATATGCTGTCAAACAACAGTCAAGCAGTCTTAATGAAGCCTGCATGAGTGTTTACTACAGGTTGAGTGCTTGTTTGTTGTGGTTGACCCTTGGAAAGCATTATGCATCCAGAGATTTATGCAAAGCAGCAATAAGTATACAACCTCTATCACCCTGGAACATTATTGCACCATTCTCTCTAGAAATGTTTTTCTTTGGAATATTTTGGCCGGCCAAATAAATTCATCAAATGAGAAACACTGTTGGCTGTCTCATAAAAACCCAGCACCATATTTGAGACTTCACTTTTCACTCTCAGACTCGTCAGTCGATGGGGAAATGGAGGGGAAGAGCGGTTTTTCATCTCCTTCAGAGCCTGACCTTAATAACACAGGGCCACTCCTGGGCTGCCAGTTCGTTCTTAAGCGAGCTCGAGCGTATAATGTGGCATGATTAATAAATTTACAGTGGCAATATAGAGACTGGGCCACATGGAAATAAGTAGTTTTCAGTAGAGTGAGATAATGGACGTCTACAGTGACAGTCTTCCCAATCCTCTTGAGCACAGGATGAGGCAGGGCATGATTTATTAAGTCGTCCTGTGGTCTTCAGATACTGATACCACATGTGAGCTTGTGTTTATTTATGTGCTTGGACTGCAGTGATTGACTGTATACTGACTGATGAGGATACAATATACGGCGAGTGGGTCACCTCTACACAGCAGAGGTGGACTGGCCTTCAAATGACAGATGCAAACAGAGATGTGTCTCTTTCTAAGTCAATCCAACATATTCATTATGCTGTTAAACTGCAAGGTAATGAGGCAATCAGAACTGCACTAGCAAATGAAACTAATGGAGTCCTGCATCATTACATCACATCAGTTGTCTGATGTGTTGTAATGACGAACCACTTGATGGAATTGAGTTTGTTAATTTGTTCTGATCAGTTTGAATAAACCGAGACAAAGACGTAGCAGAAAAAAAGGCTTAAACAATCAGTTGTTGGATTCAGGTTTAGGTTATATAGTGACTGTATAAAGGGCAAACCAACAGTGAACCCCATGATTTTGTGGTACAATTTGCAGTTATCATGCACATTTGTACGGGGCACTCCTTTGAAACACCACTGCATGTTATCCACAGAGTGCACACTTCCATTTATCTGTAAAACAAACATGGAACAAAAGATCAGAAGAAGTGGAGGACAGGTTTGCTTCGTCCATAGTCACATGAAATATGATAACTGCATCTGCAGAATGGCAGATTTTCCAAAGGTGGCAATCCAAGCAGCCTCTGTTGTCGCCTCAAAACAAAATATGTCCGTGAATATCAGCCGATGTTTGACAGTGCGGCCCGGCTTGTCAAACATTGCTCATATTCGTGAGGCTCTTGTAGTGGCCTTAAAAGTAAAAAAGAAAGAAAGAAAGAAAGAAGAAAACAGCCATTAACAGATTGAGCTCCAGGCAATAAATCATTGCTGTTGCATTGTGCCAAATTTAAATTGTGAAAGGAAAATGTGCACTGAGAGGTACAGTACATATTTAAAATCCAATATTAAGAATTGACTGTTATGTAGAATGGAGGCCAAGCCACCTCAACTCACCTCAATACTTGGCATGATTATGAAAATAAATACATCTTTTAAGTTGTTTTAATGCAACAAAACTTTCTCTACATTTATAAAACTTTTTTATGTAATGCAATAACAAAGGCAGTTGGCAGAATACTTTAAATTTTGCTTATTTCTACAGTTGAATACATTTATGCTTGAGATATTGTCATCACTTTTAGTAAAATGATTTGTAAATGTTTCGTAAATGAAGACAGGTACTAATGAAACCAGGCTGCACTAACTTGGACTGCAGTAAATAAAGTGGAAATAGCAAAATCAAAGGGAGAAACTGCACACATATTGTGGTATTTGGATAAAATGAAAAAAACAACAACTCTTCTCTCTTAATTAAACTTAATTAATCAGCATACAAAGCTTTTCCGCTACTGTTTATTATCAAAATATAAAGCCAATGCCTTTGCACATTGTTGAGTCCTGATTTGGAAGTAGAAACGGTATCTTACTCTACTGCCTAATTAAAATGAAGGTATTAAGAGGATGAGAATAGTAGAGAAATGTATTATAAAGTATCTACAGTATTTGTGGAAAGGATTACAGTGACTCCCAGCCTTACCAAGCAGCTGCCACAGAAAAGATGATGAATCATGCAAAGGAACAGACTGTGTTTGTCTGTCTGTGTTACTTTGGAGAGTTGTCAGGCTCGAGCAGGCTCTCTTCATCCTACACCACAAGCTGCTGGTTTGTCGTCATGCTCCGCAGTCCCAGATGTAGTCATTCACAGTGGGTGCTAACTGACAACAGGACTAACTGCCACCAGGACTCACTGGGAGTAACAGCTGAGTGTGACGGAGAAGCCACCGGAGCACAAAGTCAACATAAGGGATGCAGGACCTTTGACATGACGTGGGTGGACTGTGGTTTATTACGTGCAAATACCCATCCTTCCCTGGTTTTGACAGGGGTAAAGGAGTTGTATTTGGGTTAGTTTAAAGACAGAGCTTGAGATATTCTTTTTGTATGAAGATGGAGACAATGATAGTCTCATGGGAGTTGATCTATATTCTGAAGAACTGCTCCTCAGCTGGTTGGAAACAGCTCAAAAGAAGTAATTTTCCAAAGAATACAGGATCCCGAGTAACTGTCTGTTCTGCTTTTTGGGTCGGCACCAATGTAGAAACACAATGGCACTGTCATAGAAAAGAGGCAGGTGAGTGAGAGTGGGCTTAGGCAAGTTATTCCTACAATGTGAATGCAGCCTGTACTAGCAAATAATCTAATGCCATAATTTAACTTAAAACACTCTGAACATCTGCTAATGAAACAAGCAGAAGTCCTTAACTTTTGTTGCCTTAAGTCAAAAATATTTAAAATTTGTTGTTAAGAATACAGGAGTCATACAACTGACAGTTATAATAGCTGTGTGGGCGAGATTAACCAACTCTTGAGAATACTTTATTTGTACTGGCAGGGTAACATTAGCCACTAGAAAAGAAAATCTTCACCACAGTGATTAGTCTTGTGAAAGAAATGTTATTGGAAAGTTCGTCTTACCATGTCGGGGTCATGTTTTGAGCTATTTTCTCCCCTCAGTGATCGATGAACCGTCCTGCCATTGTCATTGCTTGAGTCAGAGGCTTGCCTCAGGGTCACACTTGAATTTATTTATGGCTTGTATCTCAAAGTGCTGAACAAGAAGATGCGCCATTTAACAGAGATTCATAATTGCTTGAGGGTCGTGACCGCAGCGGGAAGACAGCCTGAATAAGAATTAGGCTGGCCCAGCTTGGACCCAGGGCTGCTCCTCTACCCAGCCTGTTCCTGGCTGATGCCTGTCACAGGAAAGTGAATTGGATGAAATAGTACTCATGCTGGCATTGGACGATTGAAGACTGTTGTACCAACATCTTGCAGAGACCTGGCTCCATTGTAGCATTGCCAGATCACCGTGTTTGTGCAGACAGAGCGCAGGACTCCAGTGGGACAAGAGGAGACGAGTCTGATTCTGCCATTGGGTCCATCTCTTACATGGCATTCTCTCCCCCTTCTGCTGTTCCACACTAGTTTTCTAAGCACCAGCACTGAATCCTTGGCTTGGTGTTGAAGATGATTGTGATTGTAAATACATGGAAATACATACAATACACTATGTATTACACTATGCACAACTTTTTTGTGATTGGCATAGCATAAGTGCACTTATTTGTTGTGCAGTGTTGTAGACTGCCAATAAATAAACTTTGAACCTTAAATTTGGCGCAAATAGCAACCACTTCATATTACTTAGAGCCAGTGATTCAGTTTTATTAGTAGTATAGATATTGATTCATGCAGGTTTACCTTCCCTTGTCAGAGATCACAAAAATGTTGGGTTTGGCGCCTGTTTTTTTTTTCCATGCTGCGTCTGCAGCCAGTTTTGCAGTTATAGCCCATGAGGTTAACTTCTAATAGTTGAATGAACCAGAGACCTCAGCCAATGCAAACCAGTATTTCCCCTCCTTCCCTTTGTGGCTCCCAAGATGCTGTGATGGCAAGAGGTAGCTGTCAGAATCAATCACAGGGTTTTGTAGCTTAATGTCCAATTAGTATTCCAAGGTCCTTTAAATAAGCAGTTTGTCAACATTGTTGAGCACCGGCACTGTTGCTCTCGTCCTTGGCATATGGGCCAATCAAAATTTGATGAAGCATCCAATCAACACAGATCACAGGGAGCCAGCCAATACTTAAGTGTCCATGTCACGGTGTGTATTAATTTGATTTATAGTCCTTGGTGTGTGCATGGAGTGCGTCATGGAAAGCCACGAGGCCAAGAACACAATGAAGCTCCTGGCCCTTTTCTTTATTAGCTTGGCTGCCTGCCTGCCCCAAGGAGAGAGCGATGGAGGATCTGGGTACTGATCCACATGGTGGCATAAAGAGGCAGGTAGGGAAACAGGCATAGCAAGGTGGGAGAGAAATACAAGGCGGTTAATCGTTTCCTTCCTCTAATATGATACTGTGCAATACCTGTGTGTGTTGCTGATCGCTTGATTGGTTTCTGCTCTTCTGTTTGGTTCAGCACACAGAAGTTCTCTGATACTGAGCTCCCAGGGATCTCCAACCATACTGCAGAATTTAAAAAAGATACACAGGAACAGATGCACAAACATGCTGATAGAGCTTTAGATCTACAGAGATGCTCTACCTGCTGCTTGGTGCCATTGCAGGTTCCTCCATTTGAAGTGGAGTCCAATTTGATTTCAAGACGTTGTTGTTACTTGTGTGTATTCAGATGACTTTCCACAATTAGATTTTTTTTTGTGTGCAAATATATTTTTCAAGCCTTGAAACCAGACAAATTTGCTGAGCTCATGTTTTATTTGCTCTGGCAGATGTGCCTGTTCACTTTCCCATTTAAACTGATTTCCAGCCATCCGGGCCCTGAACAAGCCAATCACAACCATTTATCTTAAAAGGCAAGTTTGATAGGATGACTGACATCAAGCTCAACTCACAAAACTCATATAAAACTGTCAAACTAGGCACCACTGTTCAAACATGGATGATTCTGTTTCTGCGTTTCCTGTCTCTTGCCTCAAATATTTTCAGTAACATGTTTTAGTGTCTGTTTAGCTGTTGTGGGTCCATGCTGGACCGTGCCAGTTGAACATCCCTTGGAAATCATAAATGAACCGAGATTTTAGACTAAGGCTAATATTTTACTTTAGGTGATGGATTTCTTTCATGAAATAACTGCAGAACTTTTTACATTTTTGTAAATAGCCTTTGTTTTTACTCTTTGTAAGTTGCACTTAACTCCTCCATTAGTATCTTTGTTCCCTTTTGAAGGTGTTCAAGGTTAGTGACAAACCAATACATTGCATAATCGTGCTTGTTCTCTATTTATACTGTAGTTCTCCCCATCAAATAAAAAATGTATTACAAAAAGTTGAGCAGGAGCTTCTTAGAGATGAATCCCCTTTCAGGACTGTCAGGCATGAAAATGGGGCTTCAGTTGCCAAATAAGGATAACAATGAGGCTTAAATAAAAAGATAAATAAACAAACAAAAAGACAATAAGAATAACAATGTGCTGCGGGATGCAGGGCACCAGCGCCAACTTAGTCATTATCAAGGTCATCATAGAAATGAAGTGACAAGCTGACAGGCATGTAGAGACAGAAAGGCTGGCAGATGGACAGATAGGAAAGCTGCCAGCTAAAGGGACAATATAGAGGAAGGAATCAACAGATGTCCATAGAACCAGACAGCAACTGACATGACCGCATAGACAGGAAATGTACTTTTCTGAGGTTGTCGATGCCACTTGAGTAAGGGCTGTGGAGGAGGAAAAAAGGTTTGAAATTGAAAGAGAGCAGCAGTGCCTCAGTAAAAGCTGGCACTTTTTCCTTCCTCGGCTGTGTCATCTTCTCTGTTTGCCCTGGAGCGCCTCTTCTCAGCATCAGCCTCCATGTCAGGGCTCATCTCACAATCTCTGGCTGTTTTTTATCCTCATCCTCCTCCACAAGCCAATCTCTTTCAGCCTCGTATGAAGAATAGAATTTTGTTCTATCCGGTAGACAAATGTCTACAGAAAAAACAGAAAAGCCAATCTACAAAAACAGGATACAATGAGAGAGCTTCACAATGCATCGTCAGTTTGTGTTAGATGTGTTTATTATCGCACCTGCATTTGTGTTTATCGAAGGACCTGCTGTGCAGTGTAGGAGGCAGTTTTGTCTTTAGGTGAGCTGGGGGCAAAATGGTGAACTTTGATTCAGCAGCATCATCTCATCTCACAGATTAAAGTCTTTGGGGTCGTGCCCTCCTGTCAGCCCTGCTAAACCACCAGTGGTTCAGTGTGTATGCGTTCCTGTTCCTGACTTAGGCCACCTTTAGAGACACATGTCAGGCTACAGACCAGTTAACTGAGCATGATAGAGACAACAGACATGTCCTCATTTGGAGAAAAAGTGGATTTTTGGGTCATGTTGGTTAAACTAATGGGAGGGGTTAGGGCTTGGCAAGTCGTAGTCGTGGTCAGGGTTAGAGTGGGTCTCCAGGAAATAAAAGCAATCTTATGTAATGTCCCCAAAATCATACCAAAGTAAATGTTTGTATGTGGTTTTTTCCCCCAAGGAATTTTTCCATGTTTTTAGTCTTAATTTTCTACCCTTATTTGGGTTCAGTTCACCACCATCACTGATAGAAGGTTGAACAGCGTCATGTTTATGTGAGACATGTAGCAGCTGACTAATTGATCAATTTACATATCTGCTGATATCACATAATCTGCCACCATACGATTAAGATGTACAATGATATGCTCCACAGTCAGTTACATTTATATCAACTCACAAAAAGAAGCTAAATATGAATTGAAAGTTTCATTATAGAACTTTTCCTGACATTAAAATGAAAAGTAATCTGTGCTTCTTCATAAAAAGTACAAATATACAAAGAAGACTTGAAAATAAAGCATGATATGTATTGATATTTTAACATTAACATTGGATCATTGATCATTTAATCTGTGTGTGAATACCAATCGATGTACAGTTACACCCAGTTACTTTGTTCATCTTGGTGATTGAGAAACAAAACAATAAAACAGTTTTAGTTTTGTATTTCATGTTTTTTGCTGCTGTTTTATCAGGTTTAGGTGACAGCTTGACTGATTCCAGGGACAACTGTTGTTATAACTGAAATCACATTCTGCACAAATCCTCATTATATCATTATTAAGTAAAATCATGTTGCAAATTTCAACATTATCATCCAACCAGCGAGTCGTTATCTGGAGCTACGATCATGTTTGGTGCAGGATTTGTGGCTGTGACATCACACTCTTGTTTCTCCGATTGACCTGGACTTCATATATTCTAAAATGCCGTTTTGTTGTCATTCTGTTTTTTCAGATGATGAAGCATGCGTGGGACAGCTACAGACAGTACGGCTGGGGTCACAACGAGCTGAAGCCCCTCGCCAAGAAAGGACATTCCACAAATATCTTTGGTAAGCCAGACAAGCCCCTCTCTCCCACTGCCGTCTGTGCCCATTGGCAGTTTGCTCACACAGTTGTAAATCACACATGGATGCATGCATGAATGGACACACACTCCGTCTTTCTCACACTCAGACGCATACACAAACACACACACACACTTTCACGCCCAGCCTTGTACCCTTGTGGACAAGGTTATGTGATAATGCCTTCCAGCAGGATGCGTATCACTTTGGGAAGAGTGTTTTCAAACAGAAGCTGAAGATCACGGAAACCACAAGGAGAAACTATGCCACTGAAATGGTAGAGAAGGAAAATGTGTTTGAAGTACTACTAATATTTCACTGGTACTTACTCAGTAAAATACAACATTGTTAGATTTTGCTTTAGACAGTAGCAGTACAAACAGTTTGTAAGGTCTTTTTCAGGGTCCAGTCATAAGGGAAATGCCTGTTTGTAGAGAGAGAAAACGTTGCCATTGGCAGTGATTATTTTTCCCACAGAGAGGTCAGCCCAGCGCAGCCTCTCATCATCTGTGATTTGTGTTTTGGAGGCTGTCTTTTGGTACCCGCCTCTGCAGCTGCCATCTGTGATAGCACAGGTCGCACGACTTCCACTGCACCTTTTGTGGCAGGAGAATATGCAAGTTCTCACATTTGATACACATTTCTCACACATAGAAGTTTTTAAAAAGGTTCAATTAAGTCAGAAAAAAAGACTGAATATTATAAATTTATTTCAAAATGAGGGTCGACCAAGGCTGTCCTCCAAAAATCAATTATTTGAAAAATCAGTTGAAGAGTTCCAAGGTCAAATTACTTTCTGTCAGTCAAATCAATGCACCTTTTAGCTTCGCCGCTGAACACAGAGCAAAGCAGGATAACAGCAAGGAAGGCTATTTATTTTTCCTGTGAAAATTATATAGTTAGCATATTCAGGCAGTTATGATTTTGCCTTAGTGATAATGTTGGACTGGATTCCCTCATGTGCTGTGTTTAAGGTCATTGAAATAATAAAATAAAAGAGCAAAAATATTTCCCTCCCAAAGAGTAACTTGTATTGGTCTCATCGGCCGACCCACAGGCTGTGATTTGATGGGGCGAAAGTTTAGTGGCAAGATGAAAATGGAGGGAAAATGCAATACACAGCCTTGTCAATGCTGTGGAACTAGTCCACTGATCATCAGGTGGCTCTAACACAGCAGTGTGCCAGCAAAAGCATCGAAAAAGAAGACGGCATGCTAGTAAACAATACTGGACTTTTGTCAACCCTTAGAAGAAATACATTGGGTTTTGTGAGTAATAATATGTAAACATAACTTTTATTTGTGTACAAGAAAACTCCATAGGGCAACTTTAAAGTGCCACTTTGTTATTTCCTGTCTAAACCCACTAATCAGCACTATCAGGCACATGTTAGCACCGGTGGATACAACATAGCGCACAAGAACACACCACTGACTTCATTTTCTCCGCGTCAACACAGCCAATACTCCAGAAAAAGCAGCACTTTGTTTCTCACACTTGCTCGTCTCCTTGGCCTTCTCTGCTACTACACCTTCCTTTCTTGTCAGGCGATAGCAAGTCTTCCTCTGTGGTCTTGTACCTGTCACAGTGGATAAAGACGGTGCAAAAAATATCCAGAGATCTACAGCCCACAGCCCTGGCTTTATAAAGATTATTAATAAACACATTTCATGGTGAGCAATAGCTGGGTGAAATGGCTGTGTGCTGCAGGCATCCTTTGCCTTTGTATATTCTTCCCCTTTCATATAAGAGAATTATTTGAACTCGTAATTGAATTATGGTCAATATATACATATCAATAGATGCACTGTTAATTAAAAATTCAAATTCTGAGTAATCCATGCTGTTGTAGATGCCTGACATCCTCCATTGGTCTTTGCTTAGGGTGAATTTTGGTGTGTGAAGATGTCGCTTTATGCTTGTTTATCTGAGTGTTTCAGTTGCCAGTTTGATTTGTGTGTTTTCCTGCGTTTCTGTGTGTTTGTTTGCGCCTTGGGATCCTGTGCGTGTGCGTGTCTGTATGTGTGGTGTGAGGATGCATGCTTATGAGGCTTTTGTGTCAAATTGAAATGTTCCGTCTGGCAAACTGGCCGGAGGCACCTGTGTTATTTTATGAGCTGCTGCTAAATGGTAGATAGATGCTGTGTGTGTGTTTCCATTTGTTGGTGTTCTTGAGTGTCTGACTGTTCATATGCAGCATGTCATTGTGAGTGTGTGTGTTTCCTGCTTCCTTGTAACAGTTGAGTCTGGATATGTGCAGGTTATTAGTCACAGTGTGACCAGTAAAACACGAGTGAGACACAAGGCAAAAATCAAGCCTCACACACGTCACAAACACACTTCCATTATTGACGAGGCGTACTTTGTCCTCCTACAGAACTTGGCGATATTGATTATGTGTGTGCGTGTGCATGTGTGTCTCGGAAAGTAGTAGCACGTGAAAAAGGCATTATACTGTAGATGCATCGGACTCTTGTTGCTGTAACTATTAGGAGCATTGACAGCTCGCACCAGAGGGACACACACACGCACAAAGGCTGAGTGATCGGAGGGAAACAGGGACTGCTGATCGACTATGAATTGAGGATTTAAATCACTTTGATGTTTTGTCATTGAAAGTCAGCCCTGCTGCAATTTACCATCCATCCATTTCTCGTCCACTGGGGACGGGTCACAGGGGCAGTAGTAGGGCTGGGTGTGTGGAGGAGGTGGGACAGAGACGTTGGGGGGACTATGAATGACAGCTAACATGGTGGATCATTTTTCGGATAGATTTTTTTCCCCTAATCATTCAGCTGTGAAAAAGGAATTACCGTCTCAAACAGATGCCCCCTCAGATACTGAAATTAGGTTTCAATTGATTTAATGTGAGTTGGTCGGTACCCTGAAAAGTACAGAGTTTGGCCCCCAACCCTAAGCAGCAGGCTAGGCAAAGTACTCCAGACGTCTCAGTCCCCAGAAACTATTTCCAGCCCCCTTGGGAAACCCTGTGGTGTTCCCAGGCCGGGCGAGATATAAAATCCCTCCAGCGTCTTCTGGGTCTACCTCAGAGGGAAGTTATGATCAGATGATAATGACAAGAAGGATGAGGAGAGAGAGAGCAACATGTTAAACAATGGCTGTTTGTGGAGCAATGGCAGCTACGTCTGTATAGAGGTTTGTGTGTGTGTGGATGAGGAGTCGGAATCAGGAGTGATGGGATCATAATCAATCATGTTATCACCACGTTCTAGTAACTTCCACCCCTGCCTGCACAGAATTGTGCCATTGTCACTCATTGGAAAACATGTGAAAGTAGCCCAGGTCTAGTTTAAAAAAAGTCAGATTCCATGTGATTTGTACCAAAAATTAGATCTGAGTCACATATGAGCAGAAAAATAGAATTTGGGCTTTTGCCTGCAGTCTGAATGTAGCTCATTTTATCTGTCACTACCTAAAGCTGATGACCATAGATGAGGGTCGCAGTTTAGATGGACTGATAAATCATGATACTCTTCACCACAGTGGTCTGCTACAGGTGGCACCAAACCACCTGCCTATCTCGCACCCCATTATACCCTCACTCATAAAAAAAAATCCCTGAGATGCTTGAACTCCTTTGCTTGGGGCATCAAGTCGCTCCCAAACTAAAGAAAGCTGTCCACTGTTTTCCAGCAGTGAACCCTGGCCTCAGACTCAGAGATGCTGATTCTCTACTGCACTAAACTTTGATGCTAAAATCAATTATACCCATTTTTACTTGAGTTCTGTAACTGACCTTGTGGACTGAATGTGTAAGAATGTCCTATTGTTGGTTCATTATCGTCCTGTATCAGTCCAGAAATGAGCGGTGCTCCTGCCTGACACAAGCTTTACATTTATAGAGCCATTTGCGTGCACTTTGCTTCCATTAAACATTCTTCCCATAAAGTTGTTAAGACACAAAGGGCAAAGCTGTGTGTGCTTGCTCCCTGCCTCACAGCTCAGCCTTAATCTGTCCAAAGTGAAGAGAAGAGGCCAGAATGGTAACAAGAGGACTGTGGCTCTCATTGTGGCACCGGGCTCAGATAACCTTGAGTTCACTGCCTGGCCCTGTTTTGTCCTTTTCCTTTTTTTCCTCCTTCCTTCTGTGGAGAATGAGTGGAGCTGATTTTGAGTACAGATACAAACACAGCCTTTGTCTTGAGGGTAAGCGGTTCAAGCAAGGATAACTCACGGCCTTGTAGAGGAAGTGCAGTTCAAGCTGTGTTAAGAAAAAGCACGATTCAAGCAGCGTCAGACACAGCACGCCACCTTATATTCACACTCACCCAAACACATACCAACACAAACACACTGGCACAGGAATGGATGATGTTTTCACCAGGGAACGAACAAAATGTCTTCTGCTTTAACTCTCAGTTTTAGAATACATCTTTTTAATGCATCATACAAATTATTTTATTTACAAATGCAGTAAACAGAAGGCAACGTAAAAACAGAAGCACCACCATGAAAATCTGACACACAAAATCGTGACTCAATCTTTCAGAAAGTGTTTAAACATATATTTGGAAGTTGCTTACTTTAAAAAAAAAAAAA
>CAFUXE010001114.1:130989-150167 GCA_903364295.1 Serranus cabrilla
AGGTAGTAAGAAGGTGTGTGGTGTAAATTCAATCAAAGGAAAAGGCGTGAACATGTATCTATGTTAGGAGAGGAAGAGAGCTGGGCTGTCTGTGTGTGTGCATGAGGCTGTGGATATAATTCCCCAAATAAATAAACCTCATCCTGGCCAATTTGTCTCAGATAAGCAAGTCCTGGCTCCCCTAAACCCACCTTTTGGAAGTGCCAAATCAGCTTCATTTGATGCAGTTGGCGCTGTATAAAATGGCCGCACAGCATTCAGATGCAGGGCAGATGGTGGAGGCCGACAGCAACAGGCAGTGTTGTGTTGACAAGAAGGACAGAGGAACAATATGAGGCCAGAGATGAGGACTGAAGACAGGCCGACACAGGGACCAGGGGAGGAAGCTCAGTGAAAGGAGGATCTGTGCATTTCAATGGAGAATCACAGAAAGAGGAGGAAGAACGCAGCAAAGCAGCGACAAATGAGAACAAACAGATGGTTATAGAAGCAGGAGGGGCAGATGAAGAGATGGAGGGTGTGATGCAGCAGAAAGGGGGATGGAGACTGTTCAGGTGTGATCACAAGGTTAGAACCAAACATGAAAGTGAGTCGAACTTCTCGAGGCTGGCAAAACAAAGAAAAAACAGTGAAGTAAACTGCAAATTAAGATTCTTTTTTGCTTTGAAGTCGCAGGTAAAATTATAAAAATAAAGGGGGGCGATAAATCAGTGTGGAGGAGATGATACAGAGAGATAGGAGACACGTTAAAGAAGGCTGAACCAAGACCATCAATTGGTAAAGAACATTTGACATTTATGAGGACAACTTTCTGGATTGGATTTTTATTAAACAAAATGCTCCAGACTGTGCTTGGAGTAGATGATCTGCAGGTTGTTCTAGCTCCAAATGTTTTCTCATGTTTTAAAAATTCCTTGAGTCATTTCCTCTCAGTGTCTCTGACTGGACCTGCAATCCAATGGAACAAAATGTCTATTTCTGAGGAAATCTCGGCTACTTTAGCTTCTCCCTAATGTTATTTGGGATTGTGTTATGGTATTATTACTACAATTACTTCTACTACTACCAGTAGTTTGAAGTATTTAACTTAAACACATTATTTTTTACAATTTCTCACAGTTTTTATATGTAAAGTGTCATTTTAAGCTGCTATACAGATAATTACTACTACTACTATTCCCAAAAGATATCAATAGAATTGAGTCTCCTGCTGTTTTTATGGCTGTTATTCATTAAAGACTGAAGATTTACTTTAGGATCTTTGATTCGCCATCAGAGCAGCCCACATTATTACCGGATGGGTTCAAATGTAACACAATTGCCAACAAAACATTTATTTTATTAACTCTATTCCAGCATAGTACTAGCTTTCCAGATTTGTAATGCTTTTTAAGCCAAATTCCTGCAGTACCATCAGTCAATTTTGCCTCTTTTGGTGCCAGAAGTCAAAATGAATCATCCTTTTTTCTGTCTTTTTTGTGTTCTGGTTTCAGAACGGTGAGGAACAAATAGTTACAGAATAGGATAAAGGATCTACATGATGACTTCTTTGTTCCCTTTTGGCAAATATCATGTTTTTCCCAGATTTTTATGCATTTTACTATCTCAAATGGCTTGGAAAAATAGTGTATTTGAACTGGAACATGTCCCCAGGGGAACATGCCCCCAGACCCCTCCAGCTCTCTGCCCTGAATGTTTACATCCAGCTCCGCCCCTGCTGATACGGAGAGCTGTTAGTCATAATATAGGTCTTTTAAATCAGAGTTCTTGGAAATATTTGATCAACAGGTCAATAAACACAACATTTCTAAATGTTACAGAGACATTATTCAAACACAGACTGTGTTTTAACACACCTGCAAAACTTAATTATGTATTCAACTGAGCAATGTACAGTATAACACAGATGGAAGTTTAACAGTTAATAAAAGCACAGCCGAGGGGAATGATATATGCCCTTATTATACATTTCTGCTGTGCATTCTTTTAGTATCATCTGATCATAAAAACTGTATCAGATGGAGATTTTAACAATGTTTATTGTGTGTATGGCCTGATTGGTTGAAAGAAAAGATAAAAGAATATTTTGACTGTAAACCTGCAGCAACCACATGTTTCAGTGTGTATGTTACTGTTCACAGTGATGATAAGACGATGCTGCCTTGGATTAAAGTAAATACAGTCTCAGATCTGAGCCGTAACAAGAGAGAACAGGACACGACCGTGTCTGGTGTTTTTATTTGTAGCAAGAATGCACCGAAAGAGCTAAGAGACGTGATGAAGAAGGTTTCCAGGGCAATTTAGGACGCTGTTCTTGGTGTTTTCTTGGTGTTTTAAAAAGGAAAAGGTGGAAAATGGGTAAATAACTTAATGTCGATATCACATTTTCTTCCTCTGTGTTATATTGTTGTGAGCACACAGGAGGCACTGCATTCAGCTGTTACACAAAACCTTGACATCAATGGAAAATTCTCTGACTGGAGAACTTTGACAGGCCTCTATCTTTGCCTCAATGGTGTCACATTGCTCCGACTGCCTACAGCGTCCCTGCAGGTGATGAAAGTGACAGAAGGGAGGGAGACGGGGCCGCGCGGTGCGGCAGAGGGGGCTCCGCTCCACAAACAGTCGGGCCAATCTGTCAAGATCCGGCAGGCGGCCAGGGCATCGTGCTATCAGCCCGGCCTGCTCGACTGCAGTGTATTTTTAGAGTGATTTAGAGGTTCCTGTCTATAATGATAATAACGCTGCAGCGCCCGCATGAAGCCGGGCGCTCTCTTTCTGAATGGAGTCACAGATAAGAAGGGATGGCGGGGAGGCTCAGGAATTCCAGCAGCACGTGCTGTAGCTGATATGAAATGGGGAAGGATTTAAAGGGCAACACCGCTTTACCACACTAATATGTTGTGAATGAACATGCACTGGACTGAACCAAACCGCAGCGGGGTGAAAGGATCTGACGACATATTAACACATCTCAAAGCTTTCTTTACATGTTAACGAGGACATTTCCTCTTTAATGCTTCAGCCCTCTGAACCCCGAGCACTTTCAGGGCGTTTTTTTGCTTCTGTCACATTTTACTCAGTGTGGCCTCGTTTCTCACTGCAAGAGCACAATCACGGCTAAAAGCAAGGAGAACTCAAACAGAAAGTAATGAAGACATACAGAGACGAGGCACCTGTCAAAACCTGCTCTGATGAAAACTTTTTCCCTGGGAGCACAACAGTGTCGTTAGCTGGCGGCTAGCTGCTGACGGTGAAAGAAGAACAAACGCAGCACCGCAACACTGACACTGTCTTTAAACTGCATTAAGCTGCTGTTATTTAACTTGATTATTTTTACAGAACAACTGACTCACACTCAACATATGAATGCATGTACTTTTATAATAATTGTATGTTTTTTTTTATCAGTAGGATCTCAAACCTAAACGACAGAGTAGATTGTTGTCAGGACCACCCATTACGACACAAGCATCATTATCCATATGCGCACGGTTGTAATATAGGCTGCAGTTTCTGTAATTTTATGCTTTAAAACCACTGACCTAGATTCAGGGCAAAGAACTTCCTGGTTAGATGCTATAAAAGACAGTTTAAACAGTGAATAAATGGACGTAAATGCTGGAAGTGAGGTAGTTAGGAGGGTGACATGACGTCATTAAGTAACATTTACTTTCGTTTTGGCGCGGGATCTGACCCTGTGCTCCTGGGTGAAAGTCCGCCGTTTATTAGACCCATCGGAAATGTTTGTAATGTTGGAAATGCTGAACCCATTTACAACAACATCCAGTTCTAACTGGCAGCAAATCTGGAAAATAAGTTGTATTTTGGGCATTTATTTTTATCCTAAGTGCGATTCGTCAGACAAAGTTCTTGCCCCATCATAAATATTCAGCTTCGGTCCAGCTGTGGGTCAGCACCACAACTAGGGGAAAGAAGAACACTTACCGGACTCACAGACTGAGTCTCTGATTATTGATATCATCCCCGACCCAGAGGGGACGTGATTCTGACTATACGTTCAGAGCCTGGAGTATTTTAAAAAGCCCAACATTGATGGCTGTGCATTATTAAGAGATAACATCCCAAAGCTGGAGTCAGAGAGCTGCTGACCTCAGCTGTAGTATTCCACTGATGGACAGCGTGACGAGTGGAAGCAGCAGTGAGTCGAGGTACAACTTACTTACAATAAGTAACGTTTTATTTCAATGGTGCACAAAATAACTGTAATATATTGGAGATTTTTTGGTTTTTAAACTGGAGCAGAATCAAAACACTTTTTATCTGTAATTTCCATGATATCCAAAGCATGAAATTTTAATTATACGATGATATGACACCTTTGATTTATCTGAGCTCTAATTAGCTTGATTCCAGATCTCTGTTGCAAGGCTTTGACCCAATTGTGCCATTTACAGACTGCTGTAATCACTGGGATGTAGATAAGTCGAGGCACCACAGTGTTAGAATTCCCGCTGGTCACAGATGCAGGTCGGTAGAGGTTCTACATCATATAAAGGCTGTTAAAATATTCATTTAAACCTTGATCCTAAAAGATACTCACCTCAGGGGCCACTTAGCAACAGCTGCATGCATGTCCATGTTCACTGTGTTTAGCAGCCTCTTGAACTTCCAGATCGAGTTCACGCCGAGAGGTTTTGCTCCGGGACATGGAGGAGTCGAGAGCTCTCTGGGAAATTTAGGAATCTTTTGCATACTAATCATATGATTAATAATAGATTTCAGTATTCTCCTGTACATCAATTAGACTCATTTTGAAAAAAATAAATAATAGGAAAGGAGGGTTAGGGTTAGACTGACTAACATTTAAGTAGAAGTATATGCTAACTATTGTTTCTGTCCTTTCTTTAGCTTCTCTCTCTCTCTGCTAATTAGGCTACGGCTAATTAGTGACCAGATCATTCATTGATGATTAAAGGGATGATTGATAATTGTTTTTTTTATGTTATAAGAATAATCCACGATGCATTTTGGGATGTTTCCTATGGATCGGCATGTTATGTTGCAATATTTTCATGTTGTTTGAAAAGAGGAGGCATTTTAATTCTATTATTTAAGCTGTAAATACTTAATATTATTTTTTTTAAATGTGTATTCGTGTAACCAGAAAGCTAAAAGGTTTGATTATTTCAAAGCTGTCAGACTCTCAACATGATTATTCAAAATATTTAATCAAAAATAAATTTAAAAAAATGTCAGCAATAATTTTGAAAATGAATTTATTAAATAAAAACAAATATTCTGCCACTACACAGACTGTTATTATCAAGGTAATAAAACGGTTCATCACAAGAAATGTGTTTATTTTCCTATAAAGTTCACAAGTTATTAGCCTGCTCTTTATTTTTTCTTTCCTTTCTTTAGTGGTATGTTTCTCTGTGGTTCTGGACAGACTCACTGCTCTGTTTGTTCAGCAGCTCGGTGACACTGGGAGCTCTGGGTGGAGGGTTGGAGGAGGAGAGGGGTGACTTTCTGGTCAGCTGTAACTTAATGAAGCATCCACACCAGCGTGTCTTTCTCCTCCTCTGTAGATCCTCCTGAGTGAAGCCAGAGAGGAAGAATATACAGAAATAATGCGTGTTAGAGCAGTAGATCCAGATATCACATGACCTGATGTCACAGCGCCTAATACTGGACGGGGAGAGCATTACATGGACTTTGTTGCTGGAAGAAAAGGCTTCGTTCTGATGTTGTGACTCATCTGGGTTTAACATACTAATTGATTCTCTCAGTGATTGTCTGAGCCTGATTTACATCTCATTCTACATGTAGTTTGCAGTTTCTTCCCGTGTTTGTCTGCTGGACGTGCAGCAAAGCTTTAATTGCATTTACTACTGTTCATCTGAGTATTTTCTTATTTTCCAATGCAACAAATGTGTTGGTTTGGCCTTCACATATTAGGCCCATTGTGTTCCATGATTAGTTTTCTGCTCATAAATCCCAGAGGTGCAAGGTTTTATATGAAGCGAATGAGTTAGTGCGTGACTGGACAAATGAATCTCATTATCCTGTTTGTTTCACCGTGTGTCTTGTGCAGGAAATTCCCAACTCGGGGCGACCATTGTGGATGCCTTGGACACCCTCTACATCATGGGTCTGCACGACGAGTTCAAGGACGGACAGGAGTGGATCGAGCAGAACCTGGACTTCGGAGTGGTGCGTATCCTATTTCTACACATGGTGCATGTATGGAGCGTGCTCTGGGATTCTTTACATGTGTGGTTGATGCTGCTGATGTTTTTTCACTCTGTACAAACTGAACCAAAGGACACAGACGCACATAGTGACCTCAGTGTTAACTGTTTGGCATTATTACTACGTGGGACTGAACACTTTGATTACCTTCTCCTGCTGTGGACACAAACGATCATTTCTCATCAAGGTCAATAGCTAAATGCCTCATTTGGCCAATCACTTTACCCTCTCTGATGAGAGCCAAGTGTCCAATGACAGACGGATCATTAAGGAAAACAGAAACTAGAAGTTTATGGCGTTGAAGTCTTGAAACATGCCTTTGGCCCTGTTGGACCAAAGGTATCATGTGGAGGTGTTGCTCAAGTTCAAATCAAAAACAAAGGGAGCTGCTTTCATTTCTACCTTCAAGTCTGTTTAAATCTGTCTATGTAAAACATAAATCCAAGTGTCTATCTACAAGAACAAAAGTCAAACATTCAAATGGGCTACAATCATACAATCATAAGTATATTAGTGTAATTTGTAAACTAATAACTAGCTCTTTCAGAGGTATCTCAGCTCGATCTCTGTTTACATTAAAAACTATCATCCGTCATGTTTCCTTCTTTCTATTTTCATTTCCTCTCCTCACACTCTTCCATTACCACCCTCCTCTCTTGTCCATCATATCTGCGGCTCTCCTTATTTATTTTATCCGTTCCACTCCTCCTCCCCCATTACCAGCTTCCTTTCTTCTGTCCGTCACCTCCGTCCTCTCTTTTCCCTCCTCTATGTTTTTACTGTGTATACTCTGACAACCCCCCATCTTCCATCCCACATCACTGTTTTATCATGTTTTATCATCCCTCTCTCTCCCTCTGTGTTCTTTTATAGCCTCTTTGTAGTCTCTGGACATGAGCACTTTATTGTCTCCTGTATCGCCTCTTTCATTACATTTGACAATCACAGTTTTTACCCGTCCCTCTATCCATCATCTGCCGTGCCTATAAATTCTTTTATCATCCTGACCCTCCGTCCACCCTCCCAGCTTTTCCTTTATCCCCTTTCTCTCCATAATTCTCAGTCTTTTCCTTTGCATCCATTTATTGCCCTCTCTCTTTAATCCCTTCACTATCCCTCTCCATCATTCCCCTTGCCTGGGAACAAGAAGAATCTGTGAGCTCATGTTTTATTTGCTCTGGCTGGCTTGAAACGTGAGATCTGACGAGGCAATGGCAGCCATTTTATCTAATGTTGGGCAAGTTTGAAACAAAGAGCGTAAAGAAAAACTCTGCTGAGGCAAATACAACCAAGATGAGTGGTTTCTGTTGAAGCCATATCACATTCACATTAAATGAACTGGACGTATATTTTCGCTAAAAGGAAAACAATCAACTGCATTTCATGCTCGTTTGGAGAAGAAATATGTTTGTCGTACTTCAGACAGGATTTTAAAAAGTCCTGCTTATCTCTGCAGCACGCTGTAGTCTGTTTACATTTTTCCTTTATTCAGGCTTTTTTCCCCCACCTGCCTCCCGCCCAGGGGTTGAATGTAACTAAGTACATTTACTCATGTACAATTTCAGTCACTGAGTATTTCCACTACCTTTTTGAGGCATATATTGAACTTTTTACTCCAGTACAGCTGACAGCTTCAGTTACTTTTCAAGTCGAGATTTCACAAGAAAGACATGATAAATATTAAATAATTACCCTTTTTATTTAATAAATGAAACCACATAAAAGTATATTTACAGTAAAATGCTGCTTATATAATGCATCAATATTGATATCCAATCATTTATTTAGTATATATATATATAACAATCTGAGTGGGTCCGTTCTGCATAACAACTACTATCGTCCAGTTGCATAACGAGAAATTTGATCCATACCGTTTATAACACCTCCTCTCAATTTAAATTGAAGAGAGGTTTAAAACTCATTTGCATTTCCAGCTTGATACCACATTATGTCTTTCACCCTTTCTCTCTCTCCTGTCATTTAGTTTCCTCACATTTATTCACAGTTAACCAGCTTTCCTTCATTTACCCTCTCACACCTCCTCTACCCTCTCAGTCCTCTATACCCTCCTCTCTTTTGTTCTACATTACCTTTTGTCTTCTTCCTCCCTTTTTTCTCTGCTCCCCATTATAGCTAAGCTGTCATCCCTCCTTCTTCCCCTTTTCTCACATTTTCCTCCCTAAAAAAATCATTATTCCGTCCATGCCTTCTCCTTGCTCTCCCTCCTTTGGTTTTTTTCTTGACTCCTGAGCTTGTTAGTCCCCCTACTGAGGCAATCACAGGGCAGCTAGCAGGTAGGCAGCAGGATCTAACAGTCTGACACTTGGAGGGCTAATTAACCTCAGGATCACTGTGGTTGAGCAGCGGAAAGAGGGATACGGGGAGGAGTCGGGAAAGGAGAGAGAGAGAAGGAGGAGAAAGGCTTAGAGGGAAAGACGAAGCGTAAAGAACAGATGAGGCAGCAAGAGAGGTGTGAAGGAAGAGGGATAGAGGATAGAGAGAAGAGAAAGAAAGAGCAGGGAGATTAATCATAGACTGAGGAGGTTGGACTTTGGATGGATAGCTCCAGAAAGAGATGGAGAAAGAAAGACTTGTGTCGGGTCAAGGTGAACGAGAGGGAGAGTCAGTTGAACCTTTGAACTGAAAGATTTCTTGCTTTGCTTCATTTATTGACAGCTACAGTGTGGTTGCCACAGTGAGGAAACGTTCCCACCAGTTAATGAGCTCATAACAACACGTGTGTTATGGATCAAACTGGGAAAAAAATATATATATTATATCAAAGGAGAGTTGAGTAGAAAATTGAAAGAGATGAAGATAAAGATGAAGATAAGAATAAAGAAATGCCATATTTATTATTTATTAGAAAAGTATTTACACATCAGACTCTGAATTGAGCTTTTTAATCTCAAGAATATATGTCTGTTGTTGAAGAGCATTTGTTTTATAGAACAGAAGAGAGGAGACTAAAATCCTTTTAACTATTTAATATGACAGCAATTAAATAATATATATATATGAATATCTGATTGGTCTAAACTGTTGGGGCAGTACTGTGTATTTAGTCTCAGTCCGCCCATCATTAGCTCCCAGGCTAACTCCTTAGCCTCTTGGTGCTACAGCTTTCTGGCCCTGTGGAAGAAAGACAGCTAACACCACAATTGTCCTTTTTTGGCTTTTTCTATCTCATGTCTGTGCTTTCAGATATGTGGATATGTGTAGGAGTGTTTATCTGTGTGTGTCTCTTGAAATTAAGTGTGTGCGCTGCGTACTCCCTCCCTCAGTACTGTGTGTCCTGAAACTCTGTTATCTGTGTGCTGGTACCTGTTGGTGTTTGTGGCACAGCATTTATTACCAGTGTCATAATGCAGATTATTGCTCATTTTTTACCAACCCTAACACTGTCAAAGAATTTTCCTTCATCACAAAAACAGATATTGACCCGTATATTAAACGTGTGTCCGGTACAGAAGACTTTTTTTTTTTTTAACCTGTACGAGCATCATCTGAGTATTTGGGTCAACCCTATAATTAAGCTTCTATGAATCACTCCTGACATCCAGAATCCAATTAACTGGTTTATTCTTCCTGACTACTATAAATCAATGAAACTCTGAGATGGATGAATAGAAACTTAAAGGAGATAAAGTGCATTAGGTGATGGTGGAATAAAGCAGGAAAACACTATGATGCAGATAAGAATAAAAATATACAGATTCCCCTGACAGTGTCAAAGTTTTGAGTCATTAAATCAAAGCGTTCTTGTTAAAATTGTGCAACAAAAATATGAGATATCAGAATTACCTGCAGGAGCAGCTGCTGTAATAAAAACCTGCCTCGGCGACAAACAATATGAAATTTGCACCTTATGAAAAAGGTGGAGAATTATTAAGAGTATTACAAATGCAATAACAATGACAGGAATATGAGACAATGAGGAAAAATAGCAAATGTGTTTGAATTAAGTCATAAAAATCAGAGCGGGAGAGGAGAGAGAGAGAGAGAGGCCCTTCGGTTCCACAGAGAGGGAGTGAAGAGGAGAGATTAGAGGGAGGAGAAGAGGAGAGGATGAGGCTTGAAGCTGCTGTTAACGAGCGGGAGAAGGAGGGAGGTGTGTCGCTATGTTTCATTAACGGCCTGGTTTGATGCCTTTTATACCTGCATGCATTAGGTGGAGGATCCAGGCATTAGCTCCCAGCCACTGTAACATTCATGAAGTGCTGAGCTGAACCTCAGCAGTACGGCCGTGGCGTTACTTTGGCTTTTTCACTCAGGCCTTTTACAAAACAGGTGATTCCCCGGCTCATAGGAAGCAATACTTCTCCCATCAGCAGTGGCCTGGCACTGTAATTGGCAGCAAAACTGTTATTAAGCTTGGCTCTCGTGAAAATCAAAGATTTGTTCAACCCGGAGCGCACAGCCACACCCATACTCTGTGCTCAGAGCTGCGAGGCTGGAATAAGGGCACGGCCTGGATTTCCATGTAGGAGATTAAAGACATCACTCTTAGTCAAGTTTAATCACTCTGCCAGGAGCCTAACGTTACACTGACCTTAACACTGCGCTCACAGGCCTGTTAGAGCCAGTCTGACCTTTTACACTGCAGATGTTTTTCACTTTATTATAAAAATATTTGAAGATCAGGACCGACTTTGGATTAAATTAGCATGTGTGTAGCTGAGTAATACTGTCAGGTTTACACTGTCCCACCTCCTCTCAAGGATAATTCCTCCCTCTTCTTATTGTCGTTTTGACTTCAAGTTAACTTTGTCCTCTGAGATCAGTGAGCACATCACTGCTGCAGAGACACTTGCAGATCTGTTTTATGGGCAGTAATTAAATAGATGCCCAGATGACTTTATCCAGCCCACTTTGTTTAGATTTGAATTACCTGAAATATCAGTTATAACACCTTTTTGTAAAAGCAAAACTATGGTAAATTAGGCTTTAAGATCATTTGAATTTGTCAACTCCCAGTGAAATAAAGGACATTTACTCAAGTGTCCACATTTGAGAGACATTTCAACTACAGTTAAACAGTTTTAATATAATTTTAACTGAAGTTACATACAGCAGTTTGTTGACGTGACAGCCCGTCTGTGCACCTTTAAATAAATCAGAACTGCTACTTTTAAACCACTTAAGAAATGTCCCTGTAAACACACACACACACACACACACAGAGGTGTAGGTGTAAAATCACAATGCTTGGCTCAGCCCAAACCTACTACCGCATGCAGATTTTCCTTCATCACTAATACGGATATCGGTACATTTTACCTGGAAAAGTCCTGCTTACTTTGCTCAACTTCTGTGAATTCCTCCTGACAACCAGGATTCATAAAACTTTCTATTTTATTCCTACTGACTGCCAGAGTTCGTCGTCTCTCAGGTGTTTTCTACAGTGTCTGGCATTCAGAAATAATTGGATTTAGTGTTCTGTTTTGTACCATTCTGTGGAATTTCACTGATATTTTTATTTCTAGTATAGTGTCATCTTTATTGTCTTAGTCCTGTTTATGACAAATAGTCCTGTCTTATTGTCGCACCTTTATGGCTTTGACACGCCTTTAACAAATGAATGCACACTGTTACTGTGTGTGTGTGTGTGTCACACCCTCCCTCCACCACCTCCCAATCCAGCCACCCACCTGCCACCAGCACATCCAGCAGCCACACCACTAATGAATGATTAAATAGCTGCCATGTCAGGTTGAGCCAAGCGGTGAGTCATTGTTGGAGTCTCTGTCCTGGTGGAGCCCCCGCACTGCAGCCTGCCCTCAGATGATGGATGAGTCGGCAGGAGGTCTGCATCCATCGGCACACTCAGAGATCCACCAAATGAATGCACAGTAATGCTGCTGGTTAGACTGAACATGAGGCAGAGATGGAGAGATAAATTAGTGCTAGCTGTCAAAAAGTACGTTCGAACCCACTTGATTAACTAGATTTAATCAAAAAGGAGCCAAAGTTCCTGATTTTAAATGCTTTAATTGCAGTTTACATGGTGAGCATCAGCGTTTAAATGTAACATGTGACCCTGAGAAGACGTTCTGCTGTTTACTTTCAGTGCTTTCTCAGTCCTACACGCTGAAAACTGTCATGTTTGTCATGATTAGACACCCCCTCTCCCATCCGTTCCCATTTCCCCCTGAGCCTTTTGCTGAGGGTGTGAGGCGTTTGACAGCGCGCTCCTCAGCTCCGTGTGTTCCTTTATCTTGTCACCTGGAATGACAAGTCATTGCAAAATTTAATATTTTAGCCGAGTCGCCCGGGTGACATGTTTTTCACTTGTTTGCCTTCAGACTTCAAGGACTATCACATTTTTGTGTCACGCTCTAGTAAAATATTTGGGCCCAGCCTTGTGTAAAGGCACACACAGATACACACACACACACACTGTGAATTCAGACAAAGGAATCATGTCACATATTTGCAGCGCTTATGTTGTAATATCATTTTTAACTGCTACTTTCTGCCAACACAAACAGGCCTGCTATGATAGGTACTTCTTGTTTGACGACATATTAAAATACACAATAATAATGCCATTTTATGTTAATATAATGATTTAATGTAAGTGTACTCTTTCACAGAACAATGGACTTATAATTCTTAAAGATATTCAGACAAAAATATATTTAAATGTCATAAATCTAAAACGGCACAACCAAAAGAATGAATACAATGGATGCACAGGCTCTTCTCACAAAAAAAAACAAAACTTAAACTTTTACTTCAGAGCCAGAGACACAGCTGCCTTTACATATATACATCCATATATAATCACAATATTCCTGTGAAGTCAGAAAGAGGTTTTCTTACATAGTGACAGGACCCAATTGGAATAAACAACAGTGATTATGTGTGACAGGAAACTGCAGAAAAAGAAAACGGCCCCTAAGATGTGTTGACAGCTTTCTGTTTATTCTGGTCCGTGGTGGATATTAATAGAGAAAGCAGAAAAGGTTGAAGCAGTGGATGTAATTCTCAGAGGAGAGCGAGTACAGTGTGTCATTAAGAGCTATCTTATGATCGCAGATCAGAGGAAGAAACCACTCTGCTGTCCTGTTTTGTAGTCGCAGAACAAAACAACTCATTTAAATCAAACTTGTGTCACTCTCCTGCTCCGTGAGTCTTGGTCGTCCTATCTGTGTTCACCGCAGGCGCTTTTTAAAATGAAGGCTGTTTTATGGCTCCGCTCCTCGTTGGGGTCTGGGCTCTGGTTGTAAATGGCTAACGAGGGAGGGTGACTGGCAGACAGGGAGTTAGATAGATGGAAGCTGCCAAATAAAGTCGGCCTTCAGCTTTACGACGAGACCTTCCCGTCCAACACAGCGTCGCCCCGCTGTGATCCTGCTCTTTGCCTCCTGACGTGCTGCTTTAATTGTGCGGAAAAAAAAACAGCAACAAAAAAACCCCCAAGATATCTAAAAGAAATTGCTTGGCCTCCACTGTGTGAATCAGTCATCCAAACAGCTTCACACTGCGCTTCTCTGGGTCCTGATCGAGACGTCGGCCATGACATCGATGTGTCCCAGAGTGATTCAAGTGTACACGTCGTCTGCTGACAGCTAATATGGGACCAGGCTATTTCCAGGAAGCCGTTACCAGTTAACCAGTCATTATCTCTTAACCAACAAGATTAGAATGGACCACAAAATCTTATTTTTCAGACCTTAGATATCCCTAAAATACAACAACCTGACCAGTTTCTAGTACAGTGGACAGCTTGTTTACTGTTTCTAATCAGAAATAGCAACAGGTTGACATGCTGTGAAACACCAGACGTATGCAGACCCATAATTTTGTCTGCATAACAGTAAGAAGTCACCGGACGACATTGAAACAGCATCTTTGAGCCGTCCATGCACAGTGTGTTGTGGTGGAGACTTCTCGTACAGATTGTAGCAATGTTGCAGTTAAAAAGGTTAGTTCTTCACATCTGTAGTGGCAACAAAAGATCCAAAACACTGCATCACTGACACTTGAAATACTTGATGAAGAGTGTGAGTCGTATCTGGCTCACCATTCTGTTAATACTCTATTGGGTTCTTCTCTTACACCACTAATACATATATAGAGATATATCCCACAGATCTCAAGAGCTCCCACTCCACACGGCGCTTCCTCAGGTTCTCAGCAAGAAACCCACCAAGTGTTTAGCCTGATCGAATTAATGGAGATCCCTTCAATTTCTTTGACATGTTGGCTTGCAGTAAACACTTGAACTGAAGTTGAATAGTAGTTGAATTGTTTGGTGGCTGAGACGTGTCTGTAGTCACCTGCTGCCGTATAGGTTTGGGGGATATGGAGAAAATCAAATATCATGATTTTGTATATTGATAATTTGACGATATTGTAGAATTAACTGTTGTTGCTTTTACAAGAGATTTTTGGTAAATACTCATCAGTAATGTGTCTAAAATGACTAAGTGGGTTAAGGCTCAGTGTTAAGTTCACGAAGTGACACCACGTTACTGTACTGCAGCCTTTAAAACCAGGAAGAGACGACACTTAAAATATTATAATATCCAAAATCTAAGACGATATCACAAAATTAATATACACTAAATGTATATACAGCTCTACTGGCAGATAAACATCTTACTATAATCAGTTTATTATATTGTTTAGTTTGATTTATTTACCCTGCTGTAATATAGTGTGAAAAATCTGTGCCGAGTTAATTATTGAGAAAATGAGGCAATCGCTGCAAATGCTAATGTGCTCCACTGTTTCAGTTTCAAGAGAGAACTCAGCAGAGGGAATTTGAGACTGACTCTATGCAAGGTAAATGCATTTGTATCTGACCTCATAGCAAATGCACAAAGTATGCAGATAAGAAACAGATTATAAAACCGAGGGGAAAACCTTGAGAAAGAAACCAAAAACATGAGCAGTGCAGATTCGCTCTCAGGGGTCCTGGACAAAGTGGGATCTACTCGAGAAGAAAATACTGTGGAGATGAGAGCCATTCTTCACCTCCTTCCTTTTAGGATGAGACTCTCTCTCTCGCTGCCAGAACAACTGCACACATGGGATCTGAGGGAGGACCAAGCTGCAGGTGACGAGTGCATTATCACACATTCTGACAGTGTGCAAAACCATTTTAACTCAAGGTCGCCCGTCCGTGTCCCTGCGCTCCGGCTGTCTGATGCTGACGCTGGAGTGGAACCAGTTTGTGGAGATGAAGATAGAGCCGTCCCCTTTGTTTCAGGAGACAGGCGGGTTTGTTACGACCAAGAGGCCAAAATGAGAGATGAGAGGCTCGATGCATGCTTCACACGGCTCTCTGCCTCCTGGGGTTCCCAGTGGATAAGAAAACCATCATGGTAGAAATGATTAAAACAGTGGGAGGTACAAAGAACACTGACTGTCTGCTGCAGTTTGATGGTTCATGGCTGGAGATATGCTTACTTTTTAACTGTGGATCTATGCAGTGCAACATATGTTACTGAATCATTAGGACACTACAGGGCACACCAGAGAAGTCCGACTGTAGGTCTACGAAGATGGACGGCCAAGGCCAAAACACTGGACCGCCCCCTGGTGGAGGGATGTAGTACAGGGTATAAACCCCGCCCCCGCCCTAAAAACTCATGTTTCCGAAAGATGGTTTCTGTCGTTTTAGGTCTTTCTTATCGCGCTGATGTTAGTTCAAGTATTGCTTGTTCTAATAAGTTTGGTTTTAATTGGTATTTGATGTTAAAAAACAGGGATATAACGTCTTGACTCACAGCTGTAAGTGACTTGCGATTGTTTGGGCAGGAACTCGATACCACAGCTTCACCCTGTATCCGGATATTAAGGCCTCAATGTTGTTCAGTTGCAGGAAGTGCAGATGTGTCGTCCATTCTTTATACAGTCTGGTTGTAAATAACAAACATGGCAACGCTCCATGGGTCATCATATCGTTTATTCTGAGCTCACGTCAGAAAAAGTGACCTTAAATCAAGCACATAGTGAAAATGTTGAGTGTGTATTGCATCTTACGGACACGTAGCAAACCAACACTCCAAACAGCTGCGTGTCTCCATCCTCAGACAGAGAAGGCAGCAGCAGAAGGAGCCTGTGGGACGGAGGGAGCAGGACGTTGAGGGTAAATGGCGAGTGATCTGACTGATGACCTGAAACTGGAGGATGTTATGAATGTCGTCTGTGGACACCTGCTCCTGACTAAAGACTACAGTTACCTCATATGTAACAGAAGAGAAATAAGTATGAAAAACACATCATGGTAATTCCTCCCAGCAGTTCAACATGTTAAAGCCCCGTTTTAAAATTCAGATAATGCTCCTGTTTCCCTCCTCCTCTCTCTCTCCCTCTCTGTATCCTTGTGGAGTGCATTTACTGTGAATTGAGGTCACTCAGCCCGCCCTTTGGAGCGAGGCGCAGGTAAAGGCGTCATCTCTTCTATGTTTTCATTTCCTGAGTGAAAATATCAGAGCAGGGTCACAGTGTAATTTGCATGTAACTCTCAGCATTTGAATGCAGAAAGGTGCAGTCTTCCTGGTCCTCACATTACTTACATTACTCTGATTTTTTATGCCTGAAGTTGTCTTTAATAAAATGCTGACCCGAGACCACAGAGGCTGCTGTGGTTTCTGTGAAGGCTGACTGGCTGCTTATTCTTTGGGGTTCATCAGAGTGGGAAATAGAGGATTTCGTAGCGATTTAGCCCCAATTAAGCCACGCTCTGCAAACAAGGAAGCTGGGGTTGAACAGCAGCACACGCTCGGAGCACCCCAAGCTACAGAATAATAGCCGGGGTGACAACTGTCGGCTTAATTAGAGGCAGAAATATGCACAGACGTTGTGTGCAGTGTTTACCCACACAGAGCTGACTGTAGTTTAAAGTTCCTACGAGCTCTGAAGGCAACTTTTGAAGCTCCACATCTATCTGCCGAAGGATCATTTCACTGCAAAACATTTGTTTAAGAATACTTTCAATTAATTGTTTTCTTCTTATCAACCTCCTGCTTGGGTGTACAGTGATGGAGGCCGTGTTTATTAGCATTCAGTTCTGGTCAGAAAGACTGCTGACAAGTGTTGCGGTCAGAAATCCACCCAGCCTAAAAGGGGAGTGATGAATTGATTATAAGTCAGCACTCGTTTCAATTATCAGTTTAAACCTTTTCTTTCCAGCATTGAAGGCTGTGTCATTATCCTAATTATCATATCAGCAGATCATTGGTTTAAGGTGTGATGAAACTGCCAGATTCTTCTGGAATGTACCGTAAAGTCCATATAAAACAAGGTCAAAATGTCAGCTTTTTTAATTTCAATAATCAAAATTAAAAGCTAATTTCGACCTTTGATTCAGGATTGTAATTGTGACGCCTCTAACCATCTTAAAAGATATAATGTCAGAAAAAACTGACAAGTAAAATCAATATTTTATTTAAAAAGTAATTTAATTAGATTGTGTTGTTGTTTTCCTGAGTGACAGAAGTTACTTTGTGCTTTTCATCATGTAAATCTGCCTTTTAACCACTTGATGAAATAATAAGCTGTAAACGTGTGTGAAACCTGTAATTATTCCGTTTCTTTCTTCCCTGTCTCTACCTGTGTGTTCCTGATTTGTTTTGGCAGGTTTTTGCAAACCAGTTGACACAATCACTGTCAGGAAAAAAAGAAACAAAACACAATGTGTGCAGGTGGCGCAGAAACCCACGAGGAGCTCATAAGAAATCTGCTAATCTCTTTTTATTTTCTTCACAGGAAATTAAAACTTTAAAACAATGAATACCACGTTGAGTAAATAGTTTTTCTTTGTGTTCTCCTGTTTTCCCAGAATGCCGAGGTTTCTGTGTTCGAGGTCAACATCCGTTTCATCGGAGGACTGCTGGCTGCCTATTACCTCTCCGGACAGGAAGTAAGCACTCATCGTTATGTGTGTGTGTGTGTGTTTATTACCTGAGCTGGAGGGAAGCAGAAAGAGCAGCAAGAATGCTTCTCATCCGTCTGTCCTCTGCTCTGCTCCCATTAAGGCCAGCAGGCAGACTGGAGCTCTCTCTTTCTGTTTCCCTCTCCGTCCATCCCGTCCACTCCAGCTTTCATGCCCCGCCAAGCAGCGCTCGCTCTCTAATGGCAGCAAATACATCAAATATGTGTTCAGCATGACGCCCACATCCACTGTGCTCTACATTATAACTGTGTGTGTGTGTTTTTACTTCAAATACTGCCTGAAAACATGTTTACTGAGTTTTCGGTATCAGCTCTGTGAAGCCAGATCATGTCCCTCGTGTCCTGGTTCTGGTTGCCACAGCTGTGAAAAACGCCTCGTAGTTCACCTTAGAATACTGAAACCGTGCAGTTAGTGATCGAGTGAAGCGCTCAGACTAAAGCAGTTTGGAAGGATTTAACCCTGGTTCACCTCCAGACATAAGCGGGGAAATCTGGACTGGAACCTCGGTCAGAAAGGATGCTGAGCCCAGTTTGTCTGGTTCCAGATCCAATCTTTCATCGATGCACATCTCCGTCTCTAGCATACGCTCTTATTTTGCCTGTTTTATGTTGAGAAGTGATCTGAGACGGTGTTGGCCCAGGTATTGAAGTATTAAGACTAACAAAAGTGTTGTCAGGTGCATTGAAGATCAGCAACAGTGTTTCTAAAATCAAAAACTGTCTAAATAAAATCAGTTGACATCGTTTCTATCGACTTTATTTTGCACTTTTGGCCCCAAACTGCCTTTAAGTTGAGGAATGTGTTTGTGTTTGCGGTGTAAAAGGACTCATTAGTGGTTATTCAGCTTAACTTTACACCAGTGAAGCAGAATATATAATATCAGGTATTTTCTTGCCAGTCATGCCTTATTCAGTTAAAAAAAAAAATCTAATTAGAAATTGCAGACTTGGAGAGTGTTTCCTAGGAAACGAGCACATTGTGACAATCAAAGTGAAAAGGTTTGTCGTGATTAATTAAGAGAGGAATAAATAATGATGCAGGCCTGGAG
>CAFUXE010001114.1:150448-165964 GCA_903364295.1 Serranus cabrilla
CCCATTACACTTTGCCCCATGCAAAGGCTGTGGGTTGACTTTTTGAAACTGATGAACAGAGATTTTAAATCACTTTGAATAACAACATAAGCTGAAGTGCCTCACAGGCAAAACTTAAAGTCACTCTGATTCCCCTCGCTCCGCTCCCCCTCCTCCCTCCATCAGCGCCCGCTCGGGCGATAATAGAAGCAGTGGGTGGTGGGGAAGGAGGGAGACGGAGCACGGGAGGGATCAGAGGAGAGACAGTGATGGAGGGAGCGGAGGAGAGGGTGGAGGAACAGCGGCGAGGGTGTGTGAAGGTGATGCTTACAGATAAAGAGATGGGAGGGGCGGGTGAGGATGATGAATGGCCACGGGGGGAGAAAAGCCAGCGAGAGTCATTCTTCACTCTCGCCGGACATGTCCTTGAGCAAGGCACTTAACCCTTCAACCGCCTGAGTCAACCAGCCCAGAATAAGTGATTGTTAGCGGACAGCTCCCCGGGGGGAAGTGTGTGTGTAACTGCGTGAATATGAAGCCGACTCCCCACAGACTGAGTTTATCAGCTTCTCTCCCAGCTGGAAACAAGAGACACGGAGCTGAATTAAGACATTAGTGCCCGAGAAGACAGGAAACAGGGACGGAGATGAGACAGATGGCATGAAAGGCAAACGCAGAGAGAAGTAAAACAGAGGTTAAAACGGAAATAAGACTGAAACAGATGTAAAGATAGAAAGATGGGACGCAGTAAACGGAAAAAGACTTGAGCAATTTGAGAATTCCCAAGGTAACGTTCATCAGCTGGAGCTCTAAGATCTCTCAAAAACATATTGAAATAGAGTTATTTTCACCTGCTTCTGTAAAAAAAATAAATAAATCTGTGCTGTCTTTTCATCCTTCAGTGAGAACATAAACGTTAATGTTTTGCTGACTGTTTTGTGATGTTAGAATCGGAAAGAGACGAAGTTCACTTGCAACGACACTGAAAAAACTTGTTTTTATTTTGCATGCAACAACACCCGACCGTCGCCTGTTTTCCAGTGGAGAACTGGCTCCAAATTGTCCAAACTAATGGAGTTGCATGTCCCCGAGCTCATCAGCTCCTTTTCATCAACGCTGGCATGTTTCTCCGTGCATCGCAAAGTGATGAAATCAAACCGCGTCTACCTTGCTGGAAACTTGCAACAAGAAAGAGTCATGGCGCCGAGGACGAAATGTTCCAAAACATTCATTTCATACAGGAAAATGACAGCACTGCAGTTTGTAATGTCTTTAAAATGGTAATTTCAGGTAACAGCAGCGATTTGCAGGAACATCGTTCTTTGCAACATGGGCTTAAATTTCAGACACGCCGTGTATTTGACATTTTCACTTCCTAACTGAGCAGCAGATCCATTACTGAGGATAAATATCCTGATACAGGCAGGTTTAGCAGATTTCTTTCTTTGATAAATACTCTTATTTTATCTACAGACTCAGACATAAAAACACTGCTGCATTAATGCTAAAAACAACCAAAGTTTCTGTGCTTTCTGCAGACTGCTCTCCCTTCAGAAACGCCCCAATAGCTCGTTTGTTCAGGCAGTATATTTACATTGGAGGCCGTCCTCCCTCGCCCTCTAGCAGCCGTAATCATTTTGAGTGATTCTTACATCCTCCAATTGTAAAAGTATGAACCCCATAGACAGAAAAAATAATATTTTAGTCGACTTAAATGTGCGTCAGAGCCTTTGACCATCTGGCTCTTCACCCTGTCCTCTAAATTAGTTTTCTTTCACCTCCAGTGCTTCTCTCTTAGTGAGAAACTGGCAAATTACTTTCATTAAAAGGCTCAAAGATGAGGCTCCAGATGGATTTTTCTTTATCTTTTTTGGACCAAAACGGCTCTTGTCATGGAAAAGGTTGCCGACCCTGGACCTGAGAGAACCGGGTTTAGTGGCGAATTAATTTTCTTGTATATTTGTCAGTTTAATTCCAGAAAATATGTACGTTAACATCTCAAGTTTACCACTTTTATCTCAGAATATCCACCATTTTTTTCTGGCAAATTTTTGACAAACATCTCAGGAGTTTCTTTTTTTTTTGCCAAATGTTTGACTTTATATTCTCCGAAAATTTGAGGATTTGTTTCTTGTATATTTGTCAATTTAATCCCAGAAAATAACTAAATTCACATCTCAAATTTAAGTTTAAATTGAAATCCTAAAAAACTAAAAGAATATATACGTGATTTGAACATCACTGAACTACCGCGCCTCATGTTTTTACATAACTATGTCCTATCCTGGAGTCACGTTGCCCTCATAACTGCTTCACTTCTGGCATTTAAGTGCATTTATTTACTGTTTTAACTGTCTTTTATCATGCCTAACCAGGAAGTGTTTTGCCCTAAACCTTGGTCAGTGGTTATGTAACATAAATGTACAGAAACTGCAGCATTTTTGTACAACACCGAACCATACATGTATCTATAATGACATGTAAGCTGTTTTAAGAACACTCATACGGCTCATTTTGGCTGGTATTGAAAAACTACCTAACGTCGTTTAGGTTGTAGATCTTGTTGCTTTGTTTTGTGATTAATTGCCACTGAAATAACATTTAATAATATCAGTCGTCAGAGAGAAAAGTGCTAAATGACGTCTCTGTATAATGAGAAACTGGAAGCTTGGAGTACAGGACCAGTCTGATCAGATTTCCGAGCTCTGTATGAATATCTCAGGACGGCTCCTGTTTCGTGACCTATAAACGCCTCCGTTATCGCTGCTGTTTATGACCAAACAACAGAGGTGATAAAAGATTTCCAAGGCAACAATCTTGTTATAAGACCAACAGGATAAAGGACAAACAACAGACGGAGAGTGATGTAAGAACAAATGCAAGAAGAGAGAGAGAGAGAGAGTAGAAGAGAAAAGAGAGTCTGGGATCAGCATGCAGGGGGAGGAGGTGTTGGTCTGCTGGAGAAGGAGGCGCAGCAGCAGTGATGGATTGTGTTTACTTCTCTGTCTGTCCCGGCTTTATTCCTTTACTCTCTCCTTCTGTTTCTCGCTCTTTCTCTGGCGTCCTCGCCACCTTCTCCTCGCTCTTCACACTTTGTCTTCTGTTTCTCGCCACCTGTCTGCACCCATCACCTGCTCTTCTCTCGTCTCCGGCCCGTTAATTATCTTTCTTCTTTCATTGTCTCCTCCTTATTATTTTTTCCGTGCTTATTATCTTGTTTCTCAGCTCTCCTCCTCTTTTCTCCACCTTTTCTTTACTTTTTAATCTTTTTCTCCTCTGCCCTTCATGTTCCATTGTGCCTTCTCTTCATCCTCTCCTCCATTGTCATCCGCCCTTTGCGTTTATTTTCCTTTCTGTTCATTTCTCCTCATCGTCTCCCTCATTTTACTCTCCTCATTACCTCCAAGGCTTTTTCTTTTTCTCTTTTCTTGTTTCTTTGATCCATCTTTTACTCAAATTTCGCTCCTTTGTCCCCAATACATTTTTCTCCTCTTCTCTAATTGCTGCATCACGTTTTCATCCTCCTCCTTTCTAAAAACCCTCTCTTCTCCCCTACCTCTTACTTTACCTCCTGCTTTCATCTGTTTTCATTGTGTTCCACTTCCTCCTTCTTTTTTTTTTAGCTCTCCTGCTCTATTGCTCGTCCTGTGTTGATGCTCATCGCTGTTGCTCTGCTCCTCTTTTCCTTCTATTACCTCCTGTCCGTTTCCTCCTCGCTGCCTGTTTGTACCTCGTGTCCTCCGGTCTCTCACTCCGCTGTCTCTCATCTTTTTGATGGTTTCTTCACCGCCGCACGTCACTGTTTTTGTATTTTTATCTCATGTGAGCTGGAAGGTTTTTTTGTGTTGTTTCTCTGCTAATTAGTAGTTTCTGTGATGCACCAAGGTTGAGGCAGAGCTGGTTGGTTGTTTTTAGACAAATAATGTTATTTTTCAGTGTAGACAGTAAAACTAAATGTTGATGTTTGGGGGAAACATTTTCTGTGTGACTCACGGTTATTTTTTACGGTGTAAACAGGAAGATAATCAAAGGATCCCAAAATACAAAACACAAAAAAAAGTTTTTTAAGTTATTTAGCCATTACAATAAAATCTTTTCCTTGTTATCTTTCTTATATTTGGGGTTTCCTGGATTACTCTTCTGTTTATCCTTTTTCCCTCCATTTTTCCAGAGCAGCTGACACATTTTTGATCTGTCGTTGATCGTACAGAGCAGACAGTCATCTTTTTTTCCTCTTGGACTCAGTGTAAAGGAAAGTAGGGATACGCACATCCTAGAATAGCAACCTCACTATTTAAATGATTTTCCAAAAGTTGCACATGTTGCAAGTCTCTCTGGATAATGTAAATGTTTACTTTGGGAGTTTAAGATCAGGAAAGAGCAAAAAAAGTTACTTTTGGCACTTTGTTTAAAGGAGTTGTTGGTGTGTTTTGTGTATTTAATCACCCCCTTGTTTCAGGGAGCTAGTTAGCGCTCAATTTACTCCCAAAGTCGCTGATAACTGGCAGTTTATCCTCAGGTAGAGCCTGACGAAGCTACAGAGTCACCCGCGACTTTAACTGGCAGGTGGAAAAACTCGACAAGAAAGAAAGAAAAACGGCAACAACACACAAAAAAACACTTTTAATCAAGCACAATATTTGGCTGTGTTTTTTAGTGTGCGCTGTGTTTTCTTCTTGAGTTTGTTTCACCAATAATTGCAGCTAATTAGCACACCTTTTAATAAATGCAGAACGTTTGCAGCTGTAGTCACAGTTCAGCCACATTTGGTTGGTGTTCTCTTTCCAGATCATTACTCTCCAGTTGTTACGACAAATGTGATAGAAAAGCTCGACTGTAGGCTGAAGCAGAGACAGTATTATAGTAAATACATATATCACTCTGCTTTGTCACTTATTGTTTGAGCTCCTCAGTCAGTTTCTCCTTTGTGCTGACATTCACATTGAGAAACAAAAGTCTGCAAGGAGAAGAGAGCTGAAACACACCAAATAAGTGTGTTTCCAAAACACCAACATTTATGTGCAAAGGGGGAAATATTGAACTGTGCTCATGTAATTGATTGGGAATTTAATGAGCACTTGAAAAGGACACTAAGCTGCTGTTAAACCCTTTTTATTTCCTGTTGTCTGATAAAAGGTAAAGGACTAAGCATGTCCCTGTATCCACATTTTGTTGGATAGAATAATTAAGGTTGTGTCTTATTAGACACAGTTTGATGCCAGTGAAATTATGATAAGATAATAGTATAATAAAACAAGAAGACCCTTTTTAAAGAGCAGTAAACTTTTAATTGTGTTTGTGTGAAACTCCGACACAGAGAGAAGAAGCAGTGAAACCACAAAGGCAGAAGTGTTGTCCCAAACACTTATAATAATCAGGAAACCAACTGTTTTTAATCTAAAGCATCATGCTGGTAACAAACAAACATATGTACACAACAGGCTTTATGATACGATAACTGAACATGACCGTGATAACTTTTCCTGGTCTTTATAAGTGGAAACTGTGATTATTGTGGCAGGTTTATAAAGGACAACTTGCAGATGGAGCTTATAGACAAAAGTCCAGATTTGTGCTAAAAAGATCCTGACACTGAACCAGAGCAGGCTGCGTTCAACATGACTCTGAGAGGTACTTTGAGTTGAAAACCTGCCCTGACAGTCCATTAGGAGTGATGTTCACTGGTGAATAAAACTGATAGAGATAAAATGTTCTTTTAGTGTACAAAGAAGAGTGTACACTCTTTCCTCCATGTTTCTCCAAGTTTGCGCACTTCTGCTTTAAAGTTTTTGTTTTTCTAACATGCATTATGCATGTGAGGAGGGGGGAAATAAAGCTGCAGGACTTTTTTTACTCCTTGTTCCTTCAAACAAGGGAAAGCCGAGTGACTGGAACCACAGGGATGATTTGAGTGAGGAGCAGCAGATTGTGCGGAGCAGGGAGAAGGTCAGGGGAGCGAGCCGAGCCCTGTAATGTCGGATAATGAGATGAGAGCGTCGGAAAAGAAAAGCTGCAGACTCGGCGGGAGGAAGCGCTACAGCACAACCGCCCCGTGGAAGGATGGAGGGAGGGAGGGAGGGAGATAAAGAGATAGCAGGATGACAGAAATGGAGCATCAACTGAAGGGGAGGGTGGGGGAGAGACGGGGGGACGGAGATAATGATGGGGACGGGTGGAGGAGGAGGATAACCAGAGAGGAAATTAGAGGGAGAGGGGGTGAAGGAGGGAGGACAGGATGGAAAAAGAAGGGGGAAGAAAAGTTAGTTCAGAGAAAAATTAGATGTGGAGAAAGAGACAAACAGGGAAACAAACAACAGATATGAATCGTGATGTGAAGCCTCTCCGTCGTCTCTTTACAACTTAAAAAATGTATCAGAAAAGCAAATAAACAGACAAATATGTGGAAATTATGACAAAATGAGGAGCAGATATTGAAGTTTTTTTCTCAGTTAATCCTCCTCTACATGGCTCCATTAGCTGGTTCTGGATCTGTTGCCATGTCGGCTGCAGCAGAGCCTCATCAATGGTTGCCATGGCAGCAGAGATCTTTAGCTTTAGGTCAGTGATGTCCCGTATCTTTGTCCCATACATGATATCTTTAGCATAACCCCACAGGAAGAAGGATCCATTTAGTTTAAATCTGTCTGTCTGTCTGTCTGTCTGTCTGTCTGTTGTCCGTAGATTGATATGACTGCAGACTGCACTATGTACACTGGCGGTCTGTTTGATCTCACCAGGGAACATTTGATTCCCTCATATTTTTTGTCGAACACTGAACCCGTCAAACACATTCAGGGCATCTCGCTCCCTCTGATTGACTGCCACTGCACCGCTGCCCAGCAGGAGGACACACACACACACACACACACACACACACGATAAAAGGGAAGGCTGGGATCGACTTCACTGTGAATTAGGAAAAACATTCGGAGATGCATCGCAAAAACAAATTTGAGACAGTGCAAACTTGTAGGGAGGAGAACGTGCCAAAGGTTTTCACGGGGGAATGCAGAATATTTGTAAAGTTCTTATGTGTCCTAACAGCAGCTCCAGGCTTTCTGTGTGAGTGAAGTCAGAACGTAAACCTGAATAAAATTCACATTTTCTACTTTAGAACATAAAGAGCTGAGGCACAAAAATACAGAGAAGGACTTTTGCATTGCTCTCTGACATTTGGAGTTAGGACAAACTTAAGCTTTCACACACTGGGGCCGTTTATTTTTTATTTTTTTATGGTTTTGTGCAATCAATTTGCACATTAATACTTCTTTCGAACAGCTGTTTTTTTCCCCCCCACTGAACGCCAATATTATTTTGAGAAAAAGCAAATATATTCTTACTTTTTATTGAAAAATATGGAAACTTTTTCATATTTACATTGCTTCCAGTATGAATAGTTTTGATATGAAATATTTGCCAGAGAGTATTTATGTACCTTTAATCTGTACCTTACTCTCTCTGTAAAAAAACATCAGTCTGTGTGGGGTTTTGTACCCAGACTTCAGGCTCACTGTGACGTTAACAGGCTGCAGGAGAGAAGGGAAGTCCAGGTCTCCACCACAGCCTGTCTGCTGTCTGTGTGTGGAGGAGGAGGGGACATTTATCCATTTACAAACCTGGTAGAGAACTTTCAGCATAGTTTTTGTTTCAATTATTCTGCTAACAGGTGAAATAACACCTCTACCGATTGATTTAACGTGAAATATGTGTTAGTTCTGTTGTAATTCAGTCTATGAGTTCAGTTCAAGAGACTTGGTGCTTCCTGTTCAGGTGCAGAGTGGAGAACATACAGTATGTATGTAGGTGGATTGACAATATAACTTTAAATCTTTAAACCTTTAAATACAGAAACCTTCATGCTTTGACTCTGCTGCCAGTGACAGAGCAGCACATATTGAGGCCACCCCAGTTGTTTCTAGCAACAGTCGTCTGTCCTCCCCTGGGACTCCTTTTCCCCTTTGCAGATGTTGCTGTGATGACATGCTCAGTAACTAGCTGCTGCTGTGCCAGCAGGCACACACACACACACACACACACACACACACGCACACACAGCGACTGAACGAGGGAAAACCAAGACAGTGTAACAAACGGGAGAGAAATTTTAATTCCATCACAGCTTTATGAATTCCTCTATGCAAACAAATGGCTCCCTGTGCCTGGGGGAAATTACAGGGTATCCATCTTACCAAAAAATGCAATAATTTGATTCAACCGCGACACAAAAGTCACACGGGGAGAGGAGTCGGAAGGGCGACGAGGTTAAAAGACATTGCAAATGAGATTAAGTCAGAGAGGTGTGGAGAAGAGACGGAAACGGATGGAGAGAGGGAAGAGGACAGAAAGAGAGTGAGAGGTTTCTGTAACGGAGATGACAAGCAGAGAGATGTGGGGAAATGGACCATGTACTGGGTACAGGAAAAGAGAAGGGAGAGAGAATTAAGTTAATGAGGGAAAGAGGAGAATGATGTGGAGTGGTAAAAGATTTCTCCGTGTGAATTAATAGTGAGCGCATGCAGAAATATACAGAGTTCATCTGAGGAGTTCTGCTGTCAGTTAATCTGGATTTACTGGACTCCAAAACCATTAATAACTGTATGTTTCCTCCATCCTGTAGTGTTATTTATCTGTTAATGTAGAATGTTTTGGTTTGTCAAGTATTAAAGAAATGTCTTTTCTCCTTATATAAAAAAAAATAGAGAAAATACAGTTGGAAGGCAGAGTCTCTGCAAATAAAGTCACTGCTACAAACGTCTGCTTTTTTAAGGAAAACCTGAATAATTTAACTTTAACGTAACATGTAATCATAAGATCCATTTGCAGGAATCCTAAACGTCCTGCATCTCTCCGCGGTGGATGTCCCACATTTTAATTTGACTTAATGTTTTCTTGCCTGGAAAAAGATTCAGCTTTGTTCTATTTCCATCCGTGCTCGGGGGGGAGAGGCGGTGATATTCAAGGATAGTCTGGAGGACTAATGCAGCATCAGCACATCAGGTGGGACTCCCACAGCAGAACAACGAGACGCCTTTTATTCCACAGTTTGGACGCTGAAGGCAGAGTTACTCATTAGACTTCACCAGCGTTTCCGTTAATGCAAAATATCTGTCAGCGCTGACAGCAGTCAGCGTGATGCGTCGCCATGGCAACAAATACTGGAAGCATACAGCTAATTTGACGGCAGCTCGTCTTTGTGCCTCCTGCCTTTGATGCAGCCCCACCGGATGCTAAACAATGTGAGCAAAAGGATCAGCTGATGGCGAAGTGGCATGACAAAGTATGGAAATGACACACAGCAACCACACACACACACACACACACACACACACACACACAGCGGGTGACTTAATCCCGTCTCTCCTGCGGGCCCTGCGGGTCCTTCTTACCAAGCAGGCGCATTCAGCACATTTCACAGTCTACCCCTTAATCCCTTTAGGAGGCTCCATTACATGTCAACAGTGGCCCACTGCTTACACCAGAGACTGTGTGTGTCTGAGTGTACACTCTGTGAGTGTGTGTGTGTGTGTGTATTCACTGATTCTTCCTTGCAGTGTGAAAAATCGTATTAAGTCATTTATTAGTATTAGTCTTAGTTCTTTCACACAGTGTATTTGTTGGGGAGAGTTTTGGGTCAGGAGAGACGAGATAGTGATTAGAATAATGAATATAACCTGAACTTATTAACCCTTTAGCATTTGGGGCTATTTCACCCGACTCATGGTCTTTTATGGCTTCAAACTTCAGATCTGTAGTCTCCATGATGAAGCTGCTGCTCTGCATAGAACTTTTTCTGGTTTGCCTCATAAAAAACGAGCCACTCCTCACTCTGTCCTCTCCTGTCTCTTCTCCATTTTTTGTTAAATACGGGTTTTTTGACTTCAGACTTTATGGTCTCCATGTCATGAGTCTCCTCCTGGGAAGGTTTACCTGCTGGCCTCCACACGCATCTTTTTGTTTGCTAAAAACTTAGCTGCCGTCACCCAGATTGAGTTGTGAAGTCCGCGTTGTTGCATGTCACAAATCGTTGTTGCACTTGCAATACCTGTTTGTATTTGTTACCTGACTCTGGATTTTGAAAATAATGTTTTTTTTCTACTTTTAAAACCCAATCAAAGCTCAATGAATGTTGCAAATGTGAACACAGGTTGCAAAATAAAATATAAGAGGTCAAATAAGGGTGAAATCTAATTATATATTTTTAAAGTAAACATATTTACATTTTATGTCATTCTTATCGCGCTGATGTTTGTTAAAGATTTCATTTTTCAGATACGTTTGGTTTTCATTTGTGATTTTCTTCTATAAAACGAGGCTGTAACGTTATGATTGACAGCTGTAGCTGACTCCTGATTGGTCAGGCTGGTGTTTGGGCGGGAACTCAATGCTGTGGCTCCATCCTTTGTCCCTCCTGCTTAGACTCTGGCTCCGAATGAGTTCACCAGAACAAGATGTCAGCTCCTGTCTCTGGGTATTCAGGCGTCGGTGTTGTACAGTGGAAAGTCTTCTTTACACGCTCTGTGATGCAGCTTCAGATAAGAAGGAGCTCCATCACCACTCGTTTATTTACACTCTCAGCTACAGTTACATTTCAGTTCAGGATGCTCAGGATACAGAGCAGTTTATTATTAGCTGCATGTATGTTTTTGTCGTCCCCACTGTGACTTTTTGCATATGGACACACTTTGTTTAGTTTTTCTGTCTAGACTCTCAAATCTACCCGAGCGTTCTCTGTGTTACAGTGATTTCCTCTTCCCCCAGCTGCTCACAGCTTACAAACCATATCCTCATGTGTAATAACTGGATCACTGGCTGAGTTTAGGACGTGTTTGAGTGGCGGATTACAGCTCTCCCCGTCCCCGGGAACGTAACATTGATGTGTCATTTGGCAGACGATTCCACCCAAAAGCTCCTTACTGGACCATTGCACGCATGTTATAGCGCGGCCGGTCCCAGCTGGGAGTCAAACCTCTCGCCCCGGCTGCGCTAACGTCATTCTCTCCCACGAGGGTCCCAGAACCAGCCTGTGTCCCCCTCTCACCCCGTCACCCTTCCCTCCTGCTCTCTAAAGCTGCTGTCTGGGAATTTTGCCCTTCGAAACAAACAAGCGAGCAGCCTCGGGGCACTGCTAATCCCGAAAAAGGGAGAGAATGCAGAATAGATTTGTAAGGAAAGAGAAATGGGCTGTGGAGAGCGTTGAAAGAGAGATAGGCTGCTGCTAATGGGTGAGTGAAGAAAGGGGAGATAAGTGGAAACAGGCAGAAGACAAATGGAGGAAGAGGAGACGTGTCGGGCCTCAGTGGGCACTGAGATGTTAGACGAATGCTGTTTTTCTTCCTGTTCCTCCTGTCGGATGTCTGAGCTTCACTGTGCAGAGATGATCTGTGACATCACAACATTTTCTAAGTTATATCTTCTCTGGTTGGGTAGATGCCGTCGTCCATCGTAATGATTAACCTTCATCAAACACTGAGCACAACATTGTGATTTAAAAGCCCCGCCCCCCAACCACACCTACACCTGGCTGTGTGCATGGTGGCTTTTATTAAGTAACAATTTAGATTGATTTAATGGTGCAGAGACTGAATTTGCAAGTCCAACTGAAGATGCTTTAACATGTAATTATTTAGTATTTTCATGGTTTATGTAATGCACTAATGTCTGGAGAAAGAATGAATAAGATGACAGACATTGTTTAAGTCTTCATGGTGGATGTTAAAGGCCCTGCAGTGAGTCGTGTGATGTTTCAGTGTGGACGTTGTCCAGCCCTGATATGTTGTTTCACATTTCATGAAAAGTTTTCACATTAGAGCGTATCAGATGACTTACACACCAATGATCTCATCGCAGCTGTGTGTGTGCTCTTTTAGACTAAATGTATTGCCTAACCTTGTCTTGTTTCCTACATCTTAATGTGTGTGTGTGTGTGTGTGTGTGCAGTGAGAGGGCACATCCTTCAGTGATCGATTTTGAAGTGTGCTGTAATGCATTTTAAAAGGCTGAACACTAAAGCTGTCAGACCTGCAGGGAGAATGATAGAAACAAGTCGGGGAACGCCAGACAGCTAACTGTCTGGGCTCATCCTCCCCGAGGATTTCATTTTTTTTATACCTCTCAATATCCCAATCTTGTCTTCTTGCTACAGCAAATATGATGTCAACAGGATAGATGCACATGGGCCCTGTGGTTATATCGCTGCAAGGATTTGGAGATGTGTCAAGGAGGGACAGGACACAAACTTCACTTTGTTTGGTTAATAATTTAACATCGTGCAGTTCAGTCGCCGCTGGTAGAAAAGGACAGAATGTCAAAGTAAAAGTCTGAATAACGTTAATTCAATGCAAAACGAGGATGTGCTCCAGGAAATACTCAGTGCCAAATCTATCTGCAGCCTGTTTGATGGCAGCACAGGTCAGACTCTGAAGCCTTTTCTTGAATTATTTCTGTTAAAAACCTGCAACCAGAATATGAGATTTGTAGCAGCATGAGGTTGAATAATAAAGTCCTTCTCCTGCAGTAAGTCCTCTGAGACGCACCTTGTTTTTATTCATTTGAATTTCATCAGTTTTATTAATTAAGTGCACCGTTTTTGCTCAACTCAGGCAAACTTTTTATTCTCAACGAGTACACGTGCTTAATGTTTAGACGCTCAGTTAAAGATGTCCACAGATTATACATCTGATTATGTAAATAAAATCACATAATCAGATTTTTCTGCACAAACAATGCCGTGCACAATACATGTCTGTGTCTGAGCTTGCAGCATATTGTTGCTCGTCCTCTGAGACGGTTTGCAGCAGATGCTTAACGCCGAATTCAGCTACACAAGTGAAAACAGTCAGAGCACTACTTGTGTCTCAAGTGTAATAATGCTCCACAGTAATATAAACAAGATAAGGAAAATGTTGAGGCACTAATTAAGCAGCGGCTCTATCTTCCTCTCAGTCTCAGCAGGTTTACTTCCTTTAACAAGCAACAACAGCACCGCGGCTCCTGCAGGACACCTTGTAGTTTTCTTTTTCAGCGCGGCCTGTAGATGAAAGCAGCACAGGAAGATGATTATCATAAACCGTAGAGTTTTATCTGTGAAGGCGGCTGGACGGCTCCTCTGATGGCTCGTTCGGATCCTGTCCCCGCTTGATGACATCAGCAGCAGGATTGCCAATAAAACGCAGTGGAGTTTGTTAAGGGCCTCAGAGGGGCCGGCAGACAGGCCACGAGTCAGTGGAGGGGTTTATGGTGACGGGGCGGAGATGAGGGGACACACACACACACACACACAAGGAAATAACACATAGATTCCTTCTTTAAATCCCGACATAGACTTTGAAATGCATGGCAGCAGGATTCTTGCAGTATTACAAGTAAAAACCCTCCATAAAGGATTTCTGAGTCATGAGGATAATCAGACGTGATCTGAAAACAATAATAATCAGGAAAATCTCAGTGGCAGCCATTATGGAGGCTGATTTTTAAGATGGAAAAGAGATCTTTGTAAGGGGGATTGTGCTCAGAAAGTTGCTGTGTTAAAGAATGTTAAACGTTTTTATGCTGTTATACACATGATACATACAATGTATCGCATCATCAAATAGGAAAATAAGGAATAGATCAAATAAAATTAATAGTTTTACCATTTCTAATATTGTTTTAAGGACGTTTGCATCTCAGACAAGATATAAACTGATATCGAAAGATACTCTGAAGACTCCGTTCTTGATCAAATAACTTCATAAGGAATATTTATTATTTTTATTATGCATCATTTTACATTTGATACATATACCTGCAGGTCCTCTGCAGGCTCTTTTCTTAATCAAATCACTTTATTTACTTAGTTTACCTAATAAAGTGGCTGGTGAGTGTTTATCTTATCACACAGATCCGTGTTGTCAGGCTCCGTGTAATGCATCTGTGTGATCGTCCATCATGAAGAGCTGCTGGCAGCTTCAGGCTGGTTTAACTGTGTGACAACCAGTAACGACACAAGACGACGCTGACGTAGACCAACAGATGGTTCGTCCAGTCACCTGCCAACTATTTTTAAAAGGTGCCTGCCCTTTTCCAAACACTTCCCAAAGACGGCTTCTCAGACGGTTCTGTGTAACAAACCATCTGGCAGCGTCAGCTCAGGTTTCACCCCGACTGATCCTGATGTTCTGCGGCTGTCAGGGATAACTTGTATATTAAAAGCCTTGCAAACGGTGATGTTTGGAAACAAAATGTCTGGATGTGTGACAGGTGTTTGGAAGAAGGTGCAGTCTTAAAAACATCCCCTGTGACTCTGCACAGCCAGGTTTCCTTCCAAATGTAGCTCCGATTTTCAGCAAAAGAACATAATAATGTTGCTGTTGCATGTTATGTTCATTACGTCTGTTTCTATTGTGCCTTTTTATGCACAAATTGACCATAATGTGTAAAGAAAGCACGTTTTGTCTCTGTGATCCTCGTTCTTTCTCCTCACTTCCTGTCTCCCCTGTCCGTCCCCTGTCCGTCCCCTGTCCGTCCCGTGTTTAGCTCCACAGTTTGACCTCCAAGTCGTCTGTAAGATGTCCCACTGGCTGCTTAAGTATTCTGCAAACACCAGCATGTGTTATTGCTCCCTCTCACTTTGCGAGACAGCAGGAATTTTCCATAGATCTGGTCTCTCTATAAAACTGCTCAGCCCTGACAGATTGTATTGATGAATCAGCCTCCGTCTGCCCCGCGCTGAAGTGCTTTCTGTGGCCCTGCTTTGCCCGACTGCTGTCTGCAAGTCGCACACCTCCCTCTTTGTGCGTTTATCCCACAACTGTCCTCCAGGAGTAAAATATACATTGCACAGACTGGAAATTGAACATCTTTAGAAGGCAGCGACTGACAGTCTGGAAGTATTTGCTTGTCAGTGTTTTTTCTTCCCGACTTCTCTGACAGCCTGGATCAAAATGTAGCTCGTCGTGGAGACAGGTTGAAAAGTGTAAAGGCCTCTTTGATACACCTTTCTGCAGGCAGTCTGGTATTAAGGCTGTCGTCTGCCTTCTCCTCAACATTGTGCAGTGAAACTGGATTTGTAAAACCAAATGTCATCGTCCTTCAACCAGCTCACACACACCATGTTTACTTCTTTGTGAGCACCATTTTACCGACTCTGTTGGAGAATTTGCAACAGTGCCAGCTGTCATTAAACACAGCTGTGGCTATTTGTGCCATCTGTACGTCTAATACATCACATTTCTAAACTATCATCACTGTGAAATCTCCGTCATTATTATTCTTAACCAGCAGTGATTCATTTGAAGGGCTCATGTTGGAACTGACTTCAGAAAGTGCTTCACCATGACATTTTTATGGGGAAACTTTCTGCCATAAAAGCCCAAATTTAGTGGCTCGGGGGATTTGGATGACTGACTTGGGGTGACCGACAACAGCAAGACAACACAAAAATATCTTTATATTATTGTTTAAAAATACTTTCAGTACTCTGGGTGGGACAGGTTAGACTATGGTGGGACAGATCAGACTATGGTGGGACAGGTTAGACTACGGTGGGACAGAATAGAC
>CAFUXE010001114.1:166146-176602 GCA_903364295.1 Serranus cabrilla
CTATGGTGGGACAGATCTGAGTATGGTGGGACAGATCTGAGTACGGTGGGACAGGTTAGACTGTGGTGGGCCGTTACAGTCTAATCAGGTATTTCATGGAAAACACATTATGTTTTTCTTGATGTCAGAATTGATACATAAAGTTTATGTCTCAAAAAAATAACACCGGTGAGAAGAAAACGAAGCATCAGGTGTTATTTGAGAAACATTATAGCGACCGACTTAGAATGTGATATCATGATGTCAGTTTGGTTTATGTTTTGTCAGCCTGTTTTCTGTCTCTGCACCACCTTTGGTTCAGGTTTTCTTATTTTCTGCACACGGGTCATGAAGACCTTGTTTTCATCCGTGTGCTCGTCAGAACGCAGCTCATCCAGCTCACGTCCTGCTGTGAATGTCTCCTTTACTTTCATCTAGGTTTGTGACTCATGCTGTGAATAATTAGATTTTTTAAATAAGCTTTCATGTTTTGTTTGGACACGAATGTGACACCTTTGTGCAGATATTTCTGTGGGTTTATTCTGCTCTCCACAGGTGTCCCTGAAATGAAAATTCAGCTTGACTTACACATATTGTTCATAAACTGAGTGTTTTCAAGCAAAGGAAGAGTATCTCTCTGCACTCTGTGCATGAAAATCAGTTCTTTCAACATTTAGAAGAATAAAACTTAGTCTGTGACTCGTAATCTTTTGTTTATTTGCAGTTTTTTTGGATCTTATCAAAAGTTTTCTGTCTTCTCAGCAGCTTTAACCATCCACGGCTTCATTTTTAGCTTTCAGCATAAGCTCGTATGCAGTTCAGCAGCAGAATAACCTTAGTTTTCCTTTTATCTCTTTGATTGGCACGCTGAGAAAAGAACAAGGGCTGCACCCGATTTTTCTGAGCCTTCATCTGTCAAACGAGTGCAGGAACTTGTGTAATCTCAAAACGAACACATGTCCATTCCTCTCCATCAGTCTGTATAAATTAGACGCCAGTCACGATAATAGAAACTCAACTCTGGCTGTGTACTTTGGTAGCTCGCTCTGCTCGCTCGCTGCGGTTTGACCTCCAAGCTTTTCTTCTAGACATCTCAGTGGTATTCTCGCAACATTTCATATTACTGCAGCGCAGTTTGAAGGGAGGTTTTGCATATATTAGGCTGCCAGTCTCCTCCATAAATCTGTTCAGCTCTGACACTTTGTGGCCATCATTTAGCAATCGTTTGTCTCCTGACATCTCACTCCGGCTCCTCTGCCTTCATCCTGCATTTGTTTTGGTGGTTGGCAGTTGTTTTATGCTTGTAACTGTCAGCTGCGACAAGAATATTAAGCAGGGAAGGTTGATGGGCTGCTGAATGTTCCAGGTGAATGTGAGAAAACGGTGATTTAATCAATCACAAAGTTAACCCTCTCCTCGTGTCTCTTCCTCTCTCTCCAGGTTTTCAAGCTGAAGGCGGTCCAGCTCGCAGAGAAGCTGCTTCCTGCCTTCAACACGCCCACAGGAATCCCCTGGGCCATGGTCAACCTGAAGAGGTTAGTGACACCGCCGCTGAACTCTGTCTCCTTTATTCAGTAGGCGACCTGACGAGAATATGAAGTGAGACTCAGAACCAGTGGAACAAATCGAAGGATTGGGTTCTTGCATGTCAATTACAGTCTTTTTCCTCGTACACTTTTTTCCTGAAGATTTTTCAGTTGGCTGAGAAGTGTCTTACTCCATGTTATCAGAATGTAAATCTGTAACAATAGGCTCCTTTTGGAAACTAGGCGTGACCTCCAGTACAACTCAAGCAAAAGTCCATGAGGTTTTAGGATTGTTCCACCATCAAATCGTCGAGTGCTTGAAGGCCGTCTCACAGAAACTCTCAGGCCTTTCTGCACACTTTCTCTACGTCCACAGTTCTGCAGATTTCGCCTCAGGAAATTACAGAATTACAGGTCAACCAGGACTGATTACACATCAGTCAGTTACAGAGAGAAATTATTTGTTATTTAATTTCAGTCGTGTTTATGTCCACAAATATTCTCTCTCTTTATAGCTCAGTGTTGGTCTCCACCAACTCCTCTTGAATATCTGGTTTTGCAGAAAGATCTCTCTCTATCTATCTCTATTTGTCTGTCTGTGTAGCTTAATCCTGGTTAATACAGCAGATCATTTATGACATTTATTTATTTACTTGTATTAATAGTAAAGTAATAGTAAAACATTTGCCTCCAAGTTGTAGCTGAGTAGAACTATAAAGTATAAGAAAGCAGAAGTACCTTTAAAACTTTACGTAACACTAATATATGTGGGTTCATCAGTTTCAGAGATCCATTGTTAATATAAAAGTATTGATTATTTCTGCTTTAATGTCAGTAAAAGTATTCAAATGTCTTGAATCCACTAAAAGAAACTGGGATAGTTTTCACTCCCACTTTAGTGTTAATACACAACTTTGTTTGTTCTTGATTACAAACAAATACATCTTCAGTTTTCATGTACTGGACGTTTATTGGTTTTAACATTCAGTCCTCCCACTCAGGTGTTTGTTAGACCTCCTCACAGGCCTGTGTGGGTTTTACCAACTCTACCTACTGGTTCATCATTATTTTTACATCATTTAGAGCCCTTTTGTTATTCCTAACGTGAAAAGGATCAGTTGGGATTTTCAGGGTGAATTTGAATTTTAACACGTGTTAAATCCGACCTATAGAAAGCCTGAGTGCCTGTTGAACTACAGCTGGTGACAGCGGTTTCTCTCCTGAACACGTCTTTCATTCCATCCTTTTCTGCTCCTCTGATTGGTTTCTGCTGCCTTTCTTTTTTATTTTTCTCATTTCGTCGTAGCTCTGAAGAGTGTGTGCTCCGACTGTCTCCCTCCACTTCTCTCTTTCTCTGTGCTATCACTTTACTTATCCATTGAATGAAACAATAACATGAAATAAAATTGCTATATTAACCTGCAGGCTACTTTGTTGCTAAGAATCGAGCATCCTGTTAAAAGCAGAGTGTTGTTGTGTAGAAGGAGAGAGTGCCTCCTTTTCTGAAAGGTAATTTAGATTTGTTAGAGAGCCGACACTTTATGTTTGTCCGTCTCCCAGCAGACACACACACACACACACACACTGCAGAAAATGCAGCTTCCATGTCCATACATGTGCTAATNTTGCAGCCCATTAATTTTACATGCACTCATGTAAAATTGAAGCGGTTCCAGCTGCCTCCTGTGACACATATGGTCCTGTGTAAATGTGACCCAGACTAACTCCTGAACTGGTGGTGAACCTGTTGCACACCTACGCTGTGTGTGTTTGTGGTGTTTCAGGACATTTAAAAGTACATGTTGTGGTTTGTTTATTTGTTATGAATATGTAGGCGTCCAGCTTGAGAAAACGTCTTACATTTAGAGACAATTACGTTTGCATTTGAAGCTGTATTTAGTCTGCAGGGAAATGCAAATCCCTGTCCAAACCTTATTATTTACATAAATCAAGCTTTCTATAGGGGAGAGGCTCACTTTAAGCTGCAGATTTTTGCATTGTATATGCTCCAAACCTATATTTGTGGGTGTTTTTATATTCATAATCAGCACAGAGAGACTATAGTTCAGGCTGTGTGTAAAGCTGGACGTCTCTTCTTCCTCTTCAGTGGCGTTGGCCGTAACTGGGGCTGGGCGTCGGCCGGCAGCAGCATCCTGGCCGAGTTTGGGACTCTGCACATGGAGTTTGTTCATCTCACCTACCTGACAGGAAACCCCGCCTACTACCAGAAGGTAACACTGAGGTTTCATCATGTCTGTGTGCTGTAGTGTCGGGGTGCAGCCGGGCTGCAGGTCTTCTGCACATCACGGTTTTTAAATGTACCAGATAGGTAATATAAAAGGTACTGAGAGGTCGAGTTTCATGCCAGTAATAAAGTCCTAGTAGATATCATGGCAACATTAAAATATATTGTACAAATCTGGGATGTGAAAAGCAGTAAAAAAAAAACTAGGATCTGGAAATCCTGTTTGACCTACGTTCAGTTGAAAGATATTTACTGTTAAAACTGATAAACTTGTTGTTTTTTTTAAACACATACACATACACATTCAGTTTTTATTTAAGTTTTACACAGCATCCAGACTTTAAAAATAGAAATAATAAATAGTAGATCATCGCATAACAACAAAAAAGGGATATTTTGTATATTAAAACATTACAGCACAATAAAAAATTAATCAGGTTTAAATCAATCGAGTAATATATAAATTATAAGATTTGTGAAATAGACCTCTCTGGTGTGAAAATATGATGACTTTATTTTCATTTAGCAGTAAGAATATTTTCTTGTTGTTCTTCTCAGGTGATGCACATCCGGAAGCTGCTCGCCAAAATGGACCGACCCAACGGGCTTTACCCGAACTACCTGAACCCTCGCACGGGTCGCTGGGGTCAACGTGAGTACACCTGAAACTGCATCACAACATTTCACAGTCACTGTGGACATAAATCTGCGTCTCACGTTATAGTGTGAATACAAGTCCTGAGGTGAAGTCCAAAAACATTTACCTCCACATATCATATTTGCTCTTTCGTGGTCAAAAGTAAATGAAATGTAACTTAAATAGCCCACTGAGGGACTTCTTAACCTCCTGGATCATTGATCAACGAGCAGCCAGTTGGGAGGAGAGTTTTCTTGTCATCTCTAAATGAGCATGTGCTCAGATGTGCTGCTTTATGAAGAGAACCAGGAGAAATTAACTCTAAGTGAAGGGAAGAGAAGGAGCAGAATGGATCGTCTTTAATGAGAACAAATTGAAGCAAGTAGGAGACGATAGAAGAGGGAACGCCGCATTCCCGGTTTATTGATTAAGTTTTGGCGGTCTGCCCGGGGAAATTAACAGCTCACTAAGTAAAGTTAGATGTGCTTTAACACACTATTCTCACCCTGAAACCTGCCGGTTCTGCTTAAAGTAACGCACGGCAGGTATATATTTAAAGGTGGGGCGGCGCCACATGAGCTGCACCTCAGCCTGACAAACACCCGGCGTAATGTGTGAACATTGAGGCGATGATTGAAAAGAAAAGCAGAATAAGAAGCAAAACTTAAGCCCACATGAAAACCCCATGCACCATAGATAGTGTCAGACTTAAAAGTGGAAAATGGGGTTTTAAATACATTATATGAAACAGTTTCTATTTTCTGTTCCTGAGCTCTTCCTGAACCTGCAGACGCGGTGCAGAACAATTCATTTTGTTTTCTTCAGGAAAAGTTAATGAGAGTTGTGAACACGAGTCGGCTGTGACACACGGATCACAGGTTCTCTGCTCAGAACGCCGACACAGCTGTTTGTTTGCACGCAGCCACCATCTCTCTGCAGCTCCACCGTGCAGCCTCAGGCGCCCTGTTCATCCAGGATTGTCGCAGTTTTAAACAAGGCGTCCTGACAAATTCCAATAATTTAACTTTTACTCAGATTCAGGGTCCAGATTATGAACAACAAACCAAGAACAAACAAAACATGACAACACACAAAAAGAGTTTCATACAAGCCACTATAAAAGCCTGTATAAACAAAAACGTATAAACATTAATGTCCTGCAAGGTAACAGGATTGGTTACGTGTAGCGCTAAACCTTATATTTGATAAAACCATGTCTATTTAATTCTTGGAGTCATTGAGATGCTTTTTAACATTTCCTTCCGCAAATTCTTTCCATTTTTCCCACATTTCACTAGCGACCTGTGCACGTCTGAAAGAATGAAAAAACAACATTTAAAGACGCCTCAGTATAGCTCACAGGTGGTCAAATTTGAGTAACAGGAACATTTTACACTCCCTGTAAGTTTAAACAACTCGTGAAGGCGCCAACAGGGACTTCATGGTGCATTCAGGTGCACCTCGTAGACTCTGAGAAACTGTTTATGTTAAGAACCCTTCTGCCATCGAGAGGCTCTTTTTAGTTTTTTAACAGTTTGTCTGGCTGCTGGAATAAGTTGTTGCTCTGTGGGCTAAGTTGTATTATTAGGCAACTGGCTGATTGTTTTTGCTTTGTTTTGTTTCCGGCACGATGTATGTTTCACCCTGTAGCATCTCGGCCGGTTTCTGTGTCTTTAAAGTACAGATTAAAATCAATTCATATTATTTCATGGAAACAACCAAATGAAAGTTTATAGAATAAATCTACATGTTGCATAAACTTGTGTTAAAGTTTTTATAAATATCTTGTTTCTCTGTGAAATTTCTCGACCTCTCGCCTGTTAAAATCCAGAAAGTACCCGACCCTCACACCTAAACCTGCTTTGTTTCGCCTGTAGAGCGTGATGTGCTGAAGTTTTTCTACATTTCCTCCCGTATATTCTCCGGCATGCACTCCTCTGTCAGTCCTTTGACATATATAAATAAATGTATCACAGTAAACAGAATAAAAGTCTGGTTAAGTGGGACCATCTGCTGGGCATGTTTGCTCGCAGGCATTTATACATTTTAATGCACAGTTTGCCAAACATTCTGTATACATGTACATTTTGGATTATTTATACTGTGGAGAAGTTAACCTGTACACTGGGCCAACGTACCCTCAGCATCCAAGTGTTTATTTAACTTTTTACTTATTTACTTTTTATCCCTAATGTTTCTTTTTATATATCCTTTATGTGTCATATAAAACTACACATTTCATGGCACATATTTAATGATTAAGGGCCAAAAAATGCCTTTAATAATGTTGCTGCTGAACTTTTCTACAGATTATTTAACATTATTCTCTTCACACATTGATTCTAAATGTTTGCACTCCTCGCTAACGTTACTCGGGGATATTTTTAAGTTATCATCCAAACCTTCTCATGGGAGTATTTAATATTTCTGCTTGTTTATTCTGCAGCATCTCAGCAGGGAGACTTTTTGAACCTGAGCAGCCGTTTAGCAGCGACTGGCTGACAGATATGTAGAGATTTGTTATCTGAACATTCCAACAGAATATTAAAACATTGTGGATATTAAAATATTCCTCTTTTTCTGCGCACTTTCCTTAGAAGTGTTTTTTTTTAACTGAGCGCTGTCATTTTTCCCCCGTCGATCAGATACGAGGATCTGCTCAGGTTTGCTCTTTAAGTCAGGGAAAGGAAATGAAAAGATGAAATCTATTTAAAATTGAATATATTGTGTTGTTTTCATTTGTCCAGGGGAATGAGTCGCTGCACAAGAGACTTCCATATTAAGTCTATCCAATTTCTACACTCTCCACAGTAAATGGGTCTCAAAATACCCTCTTTTTTTAGTGCCTGCTGTGGTCTAGTGAGATGAAACCTCGGTTTTATTTGTTTTACTTGTCGACAAAACAAATGGGGAGCGCTCATGGATGGACGGGGAAATGGAGGAGCTCATTAATGGATGGAGAGCTGGTTTGGCAGGCGGGCTGATGCAGTTGTAAGTGCACAGACTTTGGGCCAAAAGCAGGAAAATAAATGGACGTGAGACGGAGGAGGGAGGGCGGATTGATTGATGGATGGATGAGTACATTAACAGATGGAAAGTTAGCTGGCGAGCTGCAGGACGGGGCAGGTGATGACGGATGTTTCTGTCTTTCTCTCTGTGTGTGTGTGTGTGTGCAGGTGAGTCAGGTCTTTGTGTGTGTGTGAGAGCTGCAGCAGTGAGGACGTTTTCACTGCTGCTGCTGTGTTTCTCATATCATTATTTTTAGTAATTGTTAGTAGTTCTGCTCAGACTGGCAGGGTTGTGTTGGTGTTTGGTTCTGGTGCTCCTCCTGCTCGTACCCCCGGCCCTCTGGAGACAAGCTGATATTTTTAGGTTCATAAAATAAACCAAACCCACATAAATGTACAACATATTACTACAGACATGACTGTAAACTGTTAATGTCTGTGCTGCTGCTGGAACAGACACTTTATGTTTAATTAGAGTGTGTTTTCCAAAGTAATCAACCAATCAAACTTTTTTTATGTAGCACCTTTCCCACAGGTTAGTGCAGCTCAAAGTGATTTGGATGACGGACCAATAACAAGACAGAACAACTAAAGACCATAAAATAATTATTTTTTAAATATATTGATAACAATTTAATAAAAATGAAAGGAAAGAAACATTTAAGAGTTGGTTAAGAAGTAAAAAGTACAGAGTTTAATTAGATAAAAAAGTAAATAATAATAAAAGGTTAGACTTTAACTAGATAAAACTGATTAAAATAAATCAAAAAGAGGGATAAAATGACAGAAAAATACATTGAAACAATGTAAAATGTTGCTTCATAAAAAAATGAGATTAGCCAATAAAATTGTATTTATTTTTTGTCTATAAACCCTTTTTATTCCAATTCCCTCACTGAATAGGTCTGTTTGAAGTTTAAATTACAAATCAGACTTTTTATTTGATGCACAATAAAATTTGAACATTTACTTTTATTTAAATTATTTAAAAAAATAAATTAATAAGCATATTATCCAGCTACTGTAGTGTGTGTTTGTCTAAAACCCGGTGCAGCCGGCTGTGTGTCTCCCAGATCCATCGACCTGCGTTCATGTTTACCTCACGTGTGTTGCGCTCTCATTAATTAGCTGCCACCCCACCGTGTTGATTACAGCAGAGCAGTGCTGGTTTAATTAAAGCCCAGAGTTGCTCCAGAGCCGGCGGAGCTGCGGCGGAGCCCCCTGAGCGCCGCCTGAGCTGCTGCACGGCGCCGTCAGGACGAGGCAAAGGAACGTAATTAATGTGGAACCCAAAGGGGCTCGCTGCAAAAATGCCCTTGACTGTTGATAAATCCCTGAAAAATAACAAATGATAAGGAAAAAGGTGCCCCTGATGATTGGAAAACTTTAAATATTCTTCATTTTATTGCATTTCCTGTTGATTTATGAAGCAGTGAAGCCATCAGGACCCTTCATGAGTCGGCTGTGACCTTGTTTTTGGGAGCTCGGCGACTCTTTGCAGTAAATTCTCGGGGGGCAAGGGAGCAATTTTTTTATTAACAAGCAGCCAAAGTCACCAAAAATTTGTCATCCGAACATAAAACAGGAGGAATATTTTTTATTATTATATTTAGTGCAATAAAATCTCAATAAGAGAAGAAGATATAAGAGCAGGGAGAGCTTCACCTTCTTCACCATCTATTTTTTGCTCTTAATTCTATTTTTTCCTCTCATTTATTTTTTCTCCGCAAATATTTTTTTAAGTATTTTGTTAAAGAAACATTTTGGGAATAAATGAAAGAAAAATTGAGGAAAATATGTCAAAAAATATTCTTTAGAAAACTCTCAACTCTCAAGGAAAAAAAGCAACCAAAAAATTGGAGAGAAGAAGAATAGATGGGTGGGGAAAAAATAAATAGTGATTAAAGGCAGAAAAAATTATGCCAAAAAATGTTATAAAACAAAAAAAATGTCCCCATGTCTCCTATCAGACTCTCTATGAATGACTGTGTGTTTGTGTGTGTAAAGACACACTTCGCTTCCTCACTTTTCCTGTTAGAAATGTTTTTAATGAACAAAACACACGTCAATAAAACAACAACAAAGATCGTCTTCAGTCGCTGCTCACAGCGCCGACATGATCCAGAGATCATCATTCAGAGTCAGATAGGCAGAACATGACGCTTCTTTTAAAGCCCCTTTCAGGTAAACACGCCGTGTTTAAAACGTATTGTGGGTTTGTTATTGCATATATGTGAACACCTGTAACTGCAGTTAAACAGGAGTATTTGTTTAACTCCAGGACGGAGGGAGGCGGCTCGTCTGTCCCACGTTAGATTTATGTGCGCCGACATCTGGGCACGAAATTAATTAAAACACAGCAGCCAAAACCTGTTTGTGGCTGGAGAGTTTTTACTGTATCAGCTGCTGTGGCACACAAACAAACCACCAGTTGGAGGTTTTATTATCTTCTGAAAAAATCCAGTAAAACTTTAAAATCGGTGTTTTTTTTTCACTCTCTCTGCCTGTTGAAGGCAAATAATGTCTTTCTCTTCACACTGCTGATGAGTTCTGAACATTTGAACTGTGAATAGCTGTAAATATTGGGTGGGAAATATATGTGTCTGAATCTGTGTTTGAGACGGTGTGTGAAGTGTCTGTGTCGTGTGTGTGTGCAGATGTACTGTGTGTGTTAGTGTGTGTGGAGTGTAGGTGTGTAGACAGTAGTTAAGCCACACTAATGAGGAATGAGGCTGAGCTCCTCTGTCTTAATGAGTTCCTGCTGTGACTGACAGCCTTATTACCACACACACACACACACACACACACACCGCCCACTCCCTCTTTTTAACCTACTCACCAACACTCGTCTTTGCTCTCACACACACTGTCAAACACTCTGGATTTCCAATAGCAACATTAATTATTACTGGAGCAGAAATAAATCTGAATTGTAATATGTGTTGTAATATTTAGTTTTTTGTTTTTTTTTTTAGAGGTGAGCTGCCTCGTTAAAGTCACAGACGATCAAATAACAGCTCCACGATTATTTCCCCAAACAGCAGAAAATATGTATGGGTAA
>CAFUXE010001115.1:42546-55154 GCA_903364295.1 Serranus cabrilla
CTCATTTTGATAAAAAAAAAAAAAATCGTGAGAAAATCGTATCGTGAACAAAAAATCGTGAACCATATCGAGTCGTGAATTTAGTGTATCGTTACATCCCTAGTGGAAAAAGTGACTGACCTAGTCGGCGAGGATGCCATCCTTTTACAGTGCGTCCACGTTCCACATCCACCAACACTCGTCTTCCGTCGATCTTCTTCCCATCGGCGTGCTTGTAGGCGGCTGGAGAAGAGGAATGGGAAGAGGGAAGACAAGGGTGAGATAGGAATATGAGTGTATCAAGGTGGCCAAGGAAACTAACAGTGCATTATTATACTGACCAGGAGCAGGGCGAAGCCGAGATGGCTGCTCTCTGGATAAAAGCCGAAGATTAATGGGACCAGACATCCTTCCACCCGATGAGTGATTGATACGTTACACCATTAAATGCATCACGTGAATACCCAATTTTTTTAGTTCTTGTCTACAATTTTTAAAAATTGTATATCGTAGCCCCTTGAATATTGTCCGGGGTTGTCCGAAGGATCAGAATGCGGATTAAACCACAGCCTTTATATTTCTCTCACAGTATTGGAGCCGTAACTGTGATAAACTAGAAGACTAGTAGATGCCGGAAAGGATATTCCACATGGACAAAATGTTAAGGCAAGGACAGCTTATTGGCTAGTGGATAGGAAGGGGCGTAAGAAGTGCATGCGAAGAGACCGAGTACATTCTAGATACAACCACACATAGTGTGACATGCTATCTTTAATCAGCCATGTATAAATTTGTCATTTGCATTTGCAATGTCTAACCCAACCTGCTTGAGGAAAGTTGACCTTGTAGTTATTAAAGGCTCCAGGACTTAAAATCTAATTTTGCATCATTCTCGCTGAAAAATGTAACAGTCAATAGAATACAATTTGTGGGCTCGGCAATCTTTGATACGGTGGTGTTCGAAACATTTTTATCTTCAACAAATATAATAGAGGATGCATATTGCTTTTTCCAAGTCATTTTGCAAACCTTTTATCTGTAATATCTTAGAAAGTCCAAAAGTTGTATCATGGCAGTTAAGAACACTCTGCAATATGAGTCGATACAAGTGTGTAACAAAGCCATCATTGGTAAAAAAGTCTATTCTACAAAGGCTCAATCAAATATTATGGTATGACGGTAGAATGTCCTGTTATAGCAGCTTTGTACTGCAGTCATACATGTGTAGTGCTCTTTCACTTATATTCTATGCAGGCTTGGGGGCCGCCTGCATTTGCATGCATGACTGAAGCATTAATCAGTTGAGACTTTTTCCCACAAGTTTCATGAGAACATGACATTTCATCAGCAAAGGGGGGTCCAAAGTATTTGGCATTACTTTGTGTACATTCAGACTTCTCACATCTCATCCCAGGAGTTGACGAGATCCAGGTGGCTCATTCTGGCTGCTACAATGATCTGATGTAGTGATGATGCCTGATAGTAAGACTTCCGAAAAAATAGGGCCTTACCAAAACCCATCAGAAATAGCATATAGTCCGAGTTGCCTTACCGAATCCTTACATTTATATTCCGAAAGCTGAAAGCTTGCATGCTTGGCAAATCGCCCTCGCTAATACTTTGCAGTTGATCTTACCATTATCCGTCATTCATGGACCTTATAAAAGTCTCTAACCCAGTTTTAGGGCCTTACCGAAATTTCCCAGCAACCTGAATACACATACCAATACAAATAGGGGCCTTACCAGAACCCCTCCACTTCCTGTGTTCACTTGATGACAACATCCCATCCAAAGATAGGGCCTTACCAAACCCCCACCAGTCCAACCAAAACTGACCAACTGTAAGACACTAGCAAAAATACTAAGAATTCAATCAGTCATGTTCGCTGACACACACTGACATGTCTTGGAATCTAATGTTGCCTGAAATATCAATAATCCAGTTTCTAAACTTAGTGATTGTTTTCATGTCAAACTTTAACTGTAGGAAGTCTTTAAAAAAAAATCTTGACCAAACTATTGGTATGAATTAATCTGTATTGCTACATTAACTAGTTTCTACTTTTGGTTATGTAGTGAATCAATAATGTATGAATATCCCTTTTAGCAAAATTGCTAAAAAAAAAAAACAACAACAAAAAAACACCCTAATTTGCTATTTGTATTAAAGCCAGCTCAGATCTAGTAGTTTTTTTTAACGCATTATGTATCAGCATCTCAGTGACATTTTAACATTTTATAGACATCATTCTATGATGTTGTGGTATTTCTTTATGCCAATAAGGCTCTGAAAGCTGCCAGACTCGAAAAGTTTGGTTCTGAAAATTGGCAGGACAATGGAGTCGTAGAGAAAATATGTATCTAGCATTGAGCCTGAATGAGCTCTACTAACGGTCTGTGCTCATCTTGTACGTTTTCGTACATGGAAATTGTTCATACGAAATAAAATCACGGTCTTGTCGAGAAGGACGTCTCTTAAATGGCTAAAGTTCGAAGAGATATTAGTAAAAAGAATTGTTTGCGTGTCACCGGGTAATTTACGGTCTAATGGACCACTGGCATCTACCAGGCTGCCTCCACGGGTACATTACAACCTTATCCACAATCACATTTGGTGTCGTCAGAAACTTCAGTATGAAAGGGCTTTGCCAAATCTCTATTTTTTTGTGTTAAAAAAGCTAGCAACAGGCTGCTCCTCCAACGCCTTAGCAAGGTTACCAACTCATACAGCATAAAATACATCAAAGTTGGTCACAAAATGACGGAATGCCAATTATTGCTTGACTTGTTAATTAGAGCGGCAATACTATGTCCCTTGCATACAATCCATGTAACAAAGGTACTCGCATGCGTGTGCACGTCCACAGCTTTGTGCGCAATTCTAAGTAACGTAAAGTTTGACGTAGAACTTGCTGCGCATGTCTATTCCCCGTGGATACAGACACTCAGCCTCTGCTGAAACAGCTACTTAGTTATCCGCTTGTCACTGTGCCTTTTAAAGCTTTATTTATCGTCTTAATTTGGTAATAAGAGATACATATTCTAAAAAAATCAACTATCAACTGGAATCTGGATTGTGATTTCAGAGAAGGCTGGAGGAAGAGCGGCACCAAGGAAGACTTGAGTGCTGTGGTTTCTCGCTTATTATTTTCAAACTTAATTTATACTTCTATTTATCATTTGAATTTGGCAATAACAGTCCGTCTGAAGGCCAAGACTTTAAGATCAAACTAACCTCAAATTTCACGTATATTAACATAAATAATGTTGATGGGAAAAATCTGTATTTATCTAAAAATGAGCCAATGCAACATCTGACTGATTTTAAAAGAGAGATGTCACATTTTTTTTCTGTATTTTCGAACTACGTTTTAATAAATGATTACAGCTAAATTATTGTTATTTTGAAGCTTGGGCGGGGCCCCAAGTTTACCTGTGGTGGCTTTAACATAAAGGGCAGATTTTTGGGTAACATTTAATACACTAGTGGTCAGGGGTGCGTTCAATGGTCAAAGCTAAACATCGAAGTAGTAGTGAATGCACTGAAAGGTCTTAAGGCTTGCAAAAAAACAATGCTTTGCCCACTGAACGTAGCTCCTCAGTCTTATTTAGGAGATGGAGGGTGGAAAGAAATCTTACCCATCATACAAACCCATTATACCAACCATATACTGAGCTGTGGTAGTAGGGTGTAGATGTATCATAACCATCATCATCTGCCAGCCAGCTCTGGCCAATAGCCATCACAGATTGGCGGCTGCAGTGGCAATGAGAACAACACACAGTTAATATAATGTTTAGCCCCACATCCCCCCTCAGTTCAACCCCCTGCTGTGACTACACGTTTGCTGTGATTCAGCAACTCTGGTCTTGAAGAGCCAATCACACAAATATCCAATGAATAGCATCATTGGGATAGATTATACCATTCACTTGAGACAATACATTTTTAGTGGCATCTCCACTGGCCTAAAAAAGTCTCACTAGTGTGGGAATTAAAACTAATCTCACCATGACCAGGGTTGAAGACCACCAATAAAAAACTGACAAGCGCAAAAACCCGGGTCCTACAAAAGATGGGCTTCCGTGAAGTCCGTGACACATTTCTGGCAACAAAAAAAAAACCTATTCAATGCTTGATGACTAGTCTGACCTTGTGCTTACCATCACAGTCCAACCAGGAGAGCTGCTCTTCCACAGAGCTACAACGCCTAACAGTTAAAAGACAATGTGCCCTTTGACAGGCAAAGATGTTTAGGTTTGCAGATGAAAAGACACAATTCTACCTCTTGGTCCTTTCCAAGGATGCCCAAATGAATGAAGTGGCTCCCCTACTCAACCAGTCTAAGTCAATTGACAATACTCCTCATACACAGAGACACACATCACACAATTGGATTTTGCTGGATGTAAACCATAAAGCATATACATGTTATAAGTACTTGGGTTTCATCGATTCCATAAACCTATTTTCTCAATGGGTAGTTGGCACCTTCCTAAAGTGTTTGAGTAGCATTACAACATTGTTTTTTTTATAAAATAATAAGATAGGTGTTCAACTGAAGAACCCTGCATGTCACAAACTGGTTATATACAGAATGGTTTTGCTCATGCTCTGTATTTGTACTCACAGTGCATGTCTCGTTCATGCTCATACTCAATAAATGCATAGCCACGAGGTTTCCCCGTCCTCTTGTTGTAGACGATGTAAATCTGGAACAAACAGATATGGAGACATTGTACAATAATGAATACCAAGGCCAAGCAAAGAGATCTACCACACGCCAATACATTTACAGGCCACATTAGCTGGGTGTGTGTGCGCATATCATAGCGCATACTGCGATGCAATTCAAAGCCACAAACTTTTAGTTGAATCAAACACTGTCTGGCAAAAATATAAACACTTGTGCAAATGGGCCATTTACTACTCGCATATTCTAACACAGGGGTGTCAAACTGATCCGGTAAAGGGCCGAGTGGCTGCAAGTTTTTGTTCCAACCAAGCAGGAGCACAGGTGATACTGATAATTAATCAACTGATTGAAGACAGCTGAGGTGATTTGATTGATTGGATTCAGGTGTGCTTCTTGAAATCACCTCAGCTGTCTTCAATCAGTTGATTAATTGTATCACCTGTGCTCCTGCTTGGTTGGAACAAAAACCTGCAGCCACTCGGCCCTTTACTGGATCAGTTTGACGCCCCTGTTCTAACATATGAAACATGACGGTTAAAATTAACATTTTCTAAAAGTTATTGCATTTTTTTCTCCAAACCCCGACACTGTATACATATGAGCAGGACTAGATCATTGAGAAACAGTTGTTAAACATACCCGTTTGATGGGGCCATAGACCTCAAACTCTCGACGAAGCTTGGACTCTGTAGTATCATAGTTCTACAAAAAAGCAAGAACACCATTAGACAAAAAACAATGACAATTGCTTGATCTACAGACTGAGGTGTGTAAGAACACCTAAATAACCACATTCCATTTTTTCCCCCCAAAAATACTTACAACTCTTGCAACAAACAATGTCTTGAAGGCATCCCCTTGCGCATTCGGGTCATTGTGGGGGTCCCCTAAGATAATACAAAGCAGTCAGTCAAGAGACAGTACAGAGTGAAAGAGCTTGTAATGCATGTCTCTGCAAAAACTTACAAAGCTTAAGTTCTGTCTCCACCACTGCTTGCCTCCTTTCAATCTTCTCCCGTCTCTGCAAGAGCAACAACAAAAAAAAAAGTTCAGTTCACAACTGTCAATCAGTGAGGGCTCTCTATGAATGGCAGAACTTATTGAGACATTATTTTTTGGCTTGGGATAACTGTCCTGATTTGTGTGTAGCCTGTTGCAATATAAGCAAAATAGCAGGTATGCACAAAAGTCATAAATCACATGTAGGTGGCAACAGTTTAAATTCTTTTCTACAGGCTACAAAGTAATAACACCAGAGTAGGGCTGCAACTACCGACCACTTTGATAGTTGATTAGTCATTATTTAGTCAATTATTTAAACCATTATTCGACTAATCAGATAATTAATTCACAATTACTTAATGGATCTTATTTAGCTATCAAGCTTTAAGATAAAGTTGGTAGTTTTTTTAAGCATGTGCCAACTATCAATAAAGACAATATATGATTTCTTTGTTTACAAACATGTCTTTTAATAAACCGCTACTGATTTAGGCACAACTAAGACAAATGGCTGCAAGCCCGATTCCTAACCTCTAGGTCATGGGTGTCAAACTGATCCAGTAAAGGGCCGCTGTGGCTGCAGGTTTTTGTTCCAACCAAGCAGGAGCACAGGTGATACTGATAATTAATCAACTGAGTGAAGACAGTTCAGCTGATTGAATGATTGGATTCAGGTGTGTTTCTGCCACTCTGCCCTTTCCGGGATCAGTTTGAAACCCCTGTTCTAGATGACAAAAAAACTAATTATAGTATATCCAAAATTGGTCATAGTGTAGTTCACCAAAAAAAATGTTAATGCTGTTGGACCTGGGTAATAGTATAGTATATCCAAAAATATGAAACAAGAAACACTATATTAAAGTGTGTCCAAAACTGAAAAAAAAATGGCATACTATATTATAACTAAAAATGTCAAATGAAATACACCTTATTATAGGATGTCCAAATATTGATTTTTGTCAAAAAATTATCATTCTAAAATGCTTACAAATGCTAGAATTGGCCCTGTTATACTCTGTGAAAACATAATACAGCATAATATGTCTAAACATAGCAAGAGCACAGGTGATACTGATAATTAATCAGCTGAGTGAAGACAGTTCAGGTGATTGAATGATTGGATTCAGGTGTGTTTCTTCTTGGTTGGAACAAAAACCTGCAGCCCCTCGGCCCTTTCCTGGATCAGTTTGACACCCCTGCTCTAGGTGTTAATTTATAAACACATTTTGTCTTGTACTTTTCCCTGGAATATGTTAAAGAATGTGAAAGAATGTCTAAGGTGATTTAAGGAGGAGCAATGTGAACGCAGACGGGAGAGGGTTTTGTTTTCAGTGCAGGCCTGAAAAGTTAAAATGATTAACATTACTGTCTGCAACGGTTATACCGTGTCACTCTTAGTTTTACTTTGTCAGAAAATACTAAAACTTGACACAAGCTGTAACAGCCTAGTGTCTGACTAGTTGTGACCATTATATATTTAAAATGCAACTCTGTCAAAGATGATATGTTTTGACATCTGAGAAAGGCATCTCTGGTTTTTATTTTGGTTCATATGAGCACTTCATAGCAAAGACAATAATGGAGTAGAGAAAATGGGATTTAACATTAAAGGACATCAGGGGGGTGCATCAATAATGTTATGCCAGTAACTTCACTCATTATGTTGTTTATATATCATACACATATGACCTAAATCTAAAGATAAATTGATCAGTATAACTGGTAGACATAGGTTCTTAAATGTAACTTTAGAAAAAGACATATGACATAGCAAACTATGCATATTGGATATGACCTAACCTAAAAATGTTGCATTATAAAAAAGGTCAAAATCACAGAGGTAATTGGTGAGCCATAACACAAGAGCTTTGTGTTGTTTGTCAATACAATTTTAAGGAGATAGCTACAGTAGATTGCTTATTGAAGGGTTAGCAAAGATGTTACTGTATCTTTAAAATCTCTAGCATATTAATTTATTCTTCTCAGAACTTCTATTTCAAAATAATTTAAATTGGACCGTTTTTTTGTTTTTAACTCAAGTGTTTAGTCAGTGAGGCAGTTTTAGTGTCCTGTAAGTTCTAAAAATAAAATGAAATGTGATTAAATGACCAAATTTGGTTATTTTAAAACACATTTTCCAATTAATTTGCTGAACAATTGGTGTATTGTAACCCTGAACATTCTTTTTGTGGCCACATCACCCACCACATTAATATAAATACATTTGATTAGCATTCCAGGCCCGAACTAGAATCTTTCTACTAAGAACATGCCATTGCCCTTGTTTTAGTTTCTCACTTTTCTCTCCAGCCGCTCCTCACGAGTCTCTGCCCTTGTTGGTGGTGGGGCGTCTCTAGGATCCTGTTTTTATAAAAAAAAAGAAGAGGAAATGGGTATATGGCTACTCAGAAAGATAATATACATATATTAAAGCATGTGGAGTTCAGATGATTAAATACTCACCTCGAAATGCCTGATGAACGGCGCAATGCCGCTATAAGGCTGGTTATGATGTTTTTCATGGGGCAACTTCTCTAGCTGAGGCAAGAAAGGTATCGGGTCCCGCGGTGCAAACAGGGCCAGCAGATTCGGGGGTAAGAACTGCGTCATCTTTCACCTAAATTAACAATTACAAGCAGAATTATTACAGTAACAAATATCTGACACGTTGCGGAAACTCTACCAGTAACTGGGCAGGCCAAAACCAAGACCGAAAGTTAGCTTAATGTGTTAATTGTTATCTTTAACAAGGCGACTTCTGGCGTGTTCCAAATGTGTTTCGTAATCTGTGTCGACATTAACATACACACACGTTAATATTATACATAGAAGGTATGATATATTAGCTTTCGGTTCGTATTTCATTTAATAGTAACGTTGAGACTTGGAGCCCAATGCATTAGCCATCAAGCTAACTACCCAGGTAGATATAGCTAGTCTCAAGAATGATTCTCACCTTCTCTCCTCCAATGTTAACGTCTTAACTGGTGACCGACAATGCACCAGAGAAAGAAGCGTGTGATTTATACAGAAATCTCGGACCAGCTAACGCGCAAAAGAGAATAGTTGAAACGCGGTCTACTCGGCGTACCCAGACCTTGTGGCGACAAATAGTTGAATGTGCGCGAGTGGGCCAGCTGCCTGTATTCTTTAAAAAAAAATAATAAAATGGCGGGGTGCAGTAAATCGGAGAGACCTGACGTAAACAACAGCGCTGCATTTTTCATAGGATCGCGAAGGCATGACCGCCCCAACGCTTTATGGTACGGCAAGCCCAAAGAGTCATACATTGCGACTCCGCAAACGAGTTTGGTTGAGGGAAAAAAGAATAAAAAAAGAAAAAAACTACAGCATTTCAACAATTGTTGTCAAAACGTTGAGGATGCTGCTTTTTTTACACCGTCAAACAATAAGAGATAATAATTTTAGGCCGTGAAAATCTGTGAAACAAACTGTGATCAAGCTGTTATTAGGATAGCAAATGCCGAATATAGAATGAGAACCATTATTCCTGTGCAGCATGTATCAACATAAAACAAATTAAAACAAATAAATAAATAAATATTTTTTAAACAGAAGATAAGGTAAGCTAGTCTAGCAGAAGAAATATGTTTCCATTTACCTGAATGGTATTTTTTAAAACCTTTTTTTAGACCCTAAAATGTCTTGTTAATAACTTGAATAATTGTGCTTGATGCCTGGATCAACAAATGCTCAATGGGGTTCATTTGGCAGACATAAATTGATCTCCAAATTACAGAGATTCATAACTTCTGGACCAGACAAGATACAAAGACAAAATAATCCACTTTTCATATAATTATGACACCAGGGATCGAATGGGAAGGTAACTGAAATGGTACAACAACTCTCATATTGTTTAAAAGTAGGATTTTAGGCCACTTAAGGTCAAACCACTATACACATCAGGTTGATAACCTCTCCTGCAATAGCTGAATTAAACTATTTTATTCTCTTATATCAATTGGGAATCACATTGACATAAATAGCAACTTAATATAACCATTTAAACAAAAACAAAAAAGACAATCAAAAGTCATCCAAACCCTGCTTTTCTGATCATCATCATTGTCCATCTCATACTCCCCTCATCATCGTCACTGATGAAACCAGGGTGTGGGGGATTAGGGGATCTTGGCAAAGGGGCAAGCAGGCAAAACGGACTCTGAACTTGCTGCTAAGGGTCTCGTCTTCACCCACCATCTTCTTGAGCAATTTGCTCCAGACGAGGTTGACTGATCTCTCATGTGATTCACTGTACAATGGGGGGTTCAAGCAATGACTGCAAGGTTCGGCAAAGGACCCTATTGGAATTGATGTGTTTATTAGGGTCCGAGCTTCGACTACAAGGGTCGGTGAGAACCTATAAGTCTTCACTTAATTGTTGATTTTGACACAGATACGCCTGGAGAGTGTTCTTGATCTGTCCAACTGTTGTGAAGGGTTTTTTTGTTGACCAGGGAAAGGATTCTTCTGTCATCCACCACACTTGTTTTCCATGGTCTTCCAGGTCTTTTGGCATTGCTGAGCTCACCAGTCGATCTTTCTCTTTTCAGAATGTACCAAACAGTTGATTTGGCCACACCTAATGTTTTGGCTATATCTCTGATAGGTTTGTTTTGATTTTTTTAGCCTAATGATGGCTCGCTTCACTGATAGTGACAGTTCTTTGGACTTCATGTTGACAGTTGACCTCACCAGATTCAAAACGCAAATACCACATTTGAAATGGACTCTAGACCTTTTATATGCTCCTTGTATATGAACTAATGAGGGAATAACACACGCCTGGCCATGGAACAGCTGTATCATGTACAGTAATAGGAAAAACTTCATACTCATTGGACATGTCTACAGTAATTACATATGGTATCTAAAAGACAACCAAGAACACTGGTCACTACAAGAACACTCTCTTAAGAAACACTGCAGTTGGATAGATATTAATCACTTTAAAATTAGTTTCTTTCATTGTAGGGGAAATGGGCCATTGGAAGAATTTAGATTTGGCTTTTTCTAATGTGGGAAGGGTTAATGATTCGGGAATGTGAGTTGTCACTCCTCTGTTATAATCATGAAATAATTTAGACTTTATGACACTGTTAATACATTTGTAATGACATTTTCTATCATTTAAATTACTAATTCAATGGCTAGTTTTGGTAATACCGCTTTGGTATTTGCAAACATTAGATGATTTCTGATTAGCTGAATCAGCGGTAAAGGGATTGCTCTACATATTTTGTTGAATTCTCGTAGACGACATGTAATATCATACTTGTTTAGAAAAGCAGAATGGTCTATTATATCACCCTTACAGTCTAGTAGATCTGTAACAAACACCTTGTTCAAACCAGTCATTTTTAAAGACATTTCCTATTACATTCCACAGAGTTGAACCATGAGGGGAAAAATTACGGGAAAATATCATTTTCCAGAACTGAAGAATCTGTCTGTGGAAATTTGAGAACTTGATGGGAATTTTGTTTACCTCATTGTCAGACTTGAGGAGAAAGTCTAAGCCTCCTAGGTTTTTGAACAGGGATCGTGGGATATGAAACCACATGGAACTGGATTGGGACAAACAGGATTTTATTCAACTAGTGATTCAACGTCAAGGGCTTTAATACCACCCTTATCATAATCTTTTACCAGCTGTGACCTGTGAAAAATAATCAAATTGACTTTTTTGATATTGTTAGAGGAGATATATAGGGAGTGGCAAGGGTAAGTTGATTTAGATATGCCTTCTGCTTTAGATAAGACAACCCTACCGAAAATTGTAAGATCTCTGGGTAGCCAATGACTGAGGGATTTTTTCATATCTGTTATACGGTTGGATATATCAACATCTTCTCTTCAAATCATATTTTTTTTTTACATATTTCACTTCAGATACAACTCTAACTGAGGCAATGGCAGAGTCAACGGCTGAATGGATGGGAAGTAGTTCACATTTTTTTATATTAAGGGAGAGTCCTGAAGCATTTGAGAAAAGAGAAATTAAGTGGAGGGATTTTTCAACCATTGATTTGTCTCTTAAAAAACAGATGTATCATCTGCAAATGGACTTGACTTGATTGTCCAAAGGCCGGCAGAAATATAGTGGGACTTTTGTGGAAACACATTCTGTAAGGAGCTATTGAGCTTTCTGTACAGTAATTGTCTACGTTTATGTTATGTAACAGAGCATTTGCAATGGTGTTAAATTGATTTCTCATATTTCTGAGATTTAGTTAGTAACGCTATATTATTTGTATGTATGTGCTGTATAGCCTATGTCACAATTTTTCCATCAAGGTATGCCTTAGTGTTCCCTTGAATGACTCCTTGTACTATTGGAGTCCAAAGTCTTTGTTTGTCTCATCTCTGGCAGTGGATGTTTCAGGGGAGATAGCAGGTGAACAACAAATGCCATGTGAAATTTGTGGACAATGTTTGAGATGCATTCAAAATCTCAAATAAACATGATTTAATCATAAAATGAATGAATTCATCAGCATAACGCAGACATATATGTAAAGAGGAGACTTGTGAGAACTCATAGCAATAAAAATAGCCTAAATTTGCAGTGTTATTTTGGCAACTTCTCAACATAATATTCTGCCATGCTTGGTACCAATAAATTCCTTGGATCTTTTAGTTTCATTTAATATCATATGATACCTCCAGTGTATCACTAAGATTTAGCTCGCTACAGCAGTAGCAGTTTGGACCGCCCACCAGCTGTAATGGTAAGGGGTTGCTATAATTGGATTATAAAATTTAAAATCTATAACTGTGGGAATATCATTTAACGTACCAGTAATTGTATAAAATATTATTTAAATAAGATAATCTTACTTTTTTTAAGCATTAAGGGATTTAAAAGGTAAAACATATTACTTTTTATGCATAAAACATTTAT
>CAFUXE010001115.1:69782-87823 GCA_903364295.1 Serranus cabrilla
AGAAAATGGACAAAGGAAGGCCATTCATTCTTTACGAAATGGTAGTGGCTCCGAAGTCTCAGACTCGTTAGAAGTCTGAGATCAGGAAGTTTGCGGCTGGTTTCTACAGAAACCTCTATAAGAGTGAATGGTCATATAATCCAGATGACCTCTGCAGACTCCTTCAGGCCAGTGAGGTAGACAACAGGGTTTTGGCAGCACGCTGCCACCATGAGCCTGCAGAGCGGCAAAGCTCCAGGCATGGACGGCCTTCCTGCTGACTTCTACAAGTCCTTCTGGTCCATACCAGGACCAGACCTGCATGATGTCATCAACAACAGCCTAAAGACCGGAAGACGGCCTCTGAGCTGCAGAAGAGCTGTCATCACCCTGCTGCCCAAGAAGACCTGCAGGAGCTGAAAAACTGTCTCGCTGCTGTGCATGGATTATAAATCCTGTCCAAAGCTCTGGCCCTTAGACTTAGGGAGGTAATGGCGTCCATCATCCACCCTGACCAGACCTACTGTGTGCCCATCAGGCTCATCAGTGACAATGTCACTTTGATTCGAGACATTTTGGAGCTCTCCATTTCATTGGGCGTAGAGACTGGTCTGATTTCCATAGACCAGCAAAAGACTTTTGACCGGGTTGAACACCAGTACCTGTGACAGACTCTGGCTGGGTTCAACCCTGGTTTTGTAGCCATGGTCAGGGTCCTCTATAGGGACATTGCGAGTGTTCTGAACATTAACGGCAGGCTTCGTGCACCATTTGGGATCCAGAGAGGGGTGAGGCAGGGCTGCTCTCTCTTTGGGATGTTATATTCAGTAGCCATCGAGCCTCTGCTCCACAAACTGACTGTTTATGCTGATGATATTGTTGTTTTTGCAAATTCACAACAAGATATAGATATTTTAACTGACACTGTGAGAGATTTTGGTTTTATTTCATCTTCAAAAATGAACTGGGGGAAGAGCGAGGCTCTGATGGCGGGAGGGGAGCTGGGGGTCGGCTCAGGCTGCCCGGTGGCCTACAGTGGAAAAAAGGGGGACTCAAATACCTCAGAGTCTTCCTGGGACATGAGACTTTTAAAAAGAAAAAATGGGACAATGTCCTGGAGCAGGTAAAATTGTGGCTGGAGAAGTGGAGATGGCTGCTCCCAAAAAACTGATTGCCTAGTCCTGTGTCAACCCTCTGGTTTCTCTCCTGTCTGAAATTCAGTCGGTTTTAGTTGATTTTATTTGGGACAAGCTGCACTGGGTCCCACAGAGTGTTTTTACCTAAAGAGAAGGGGGGGCAAGGCCTAGTCCAACTGGCCAGCAGGGGCGCAGCCTTCAGGCTCCAGTTTATCCAAAGGCTTCTGACTGGACCCAAGGACACTCTGTGGACCCTTGTCCCGCTGCATTCTGCAAGGTTTTAACAGCCTGGGTCAAGATTTGAATTTGTTTTTAATGGACACACCTAACATGAGCACATCTTTTCAACCTAATTTTTTATAAAAGTGTTTTTAAAGTGTGGAAACTGCTGAGGAAGGAGAGGAGGGGGCAGGTGAACTCTCTCTATTGGCTCCTCCAAGAGCCGGTCATGTGGGGGACCCGGCTTGACCTTCCCATCTGGGCAGGTCAGAGTCTGGCTACAAGACTGCAGACTGCGGGAGTCGTCACTCTGGGGCAGGTGGTGGCGCTGACGCGACCCCGGATGGATGACCCCTCCAGACTTGCTGCCCGGCTGGGACTCACATCAATGAGGGTCACACAAAAACTAATGGATATTGGAGAGAGAGACTCACAGGACATGGCCTGCTTTTAAACTCCTCTTTTAACGCCATAACAACTGCGAACTGAGGCTCCGACCAAGGTTGTCTCCATGGCAACTGCTGTGTTATCGCTGTACATCCTGCGAACTGCGACAAAACTGGATAAAAGTCACCCCATGGAGGAAATATCTGCATCTGGCTGCAGAATCCAGACCTGAATGGAGGTCCTTCTACAAGCCTCCACTCTCCAAAAGACACACGGACATTCACTGGAGAGTCCTCCATGGGGTGATAGCAGTGAACTCATTTTTTAGCAACTATCAACCTAGCAATAGAGGACACGTGTCCTTAATGCCAGCAAAGAGAGGCTGTTTTTCACTGTTTTTATGAGTGCCTTCGTCTTTTACCTTTGCTCTTGTTTTCTTGTTGCTGCTGTTTGCACATTGCTGTACTTCACCCAGCAGGTATGGAAGTTTTTGGATCTTGTCTAATTTCTCAAAGTCTTGCTGAACGTTTGTGATCCGTGGGAAGTACGTGTCTCGAAGGTCCTGGTACAATTGTCAGATGGTTAGGAAGTGCAGCTTGGTCTCCACCTCGTGTTGTGTGCAATAGGTGCACAGTCTGTTTTTTCTGGGGAACCAGGTCTGTCTGTGATGGCCTCTCTGTACACAGTCAAGGATCTCCTGAGCTCTGGATCGCTCACAGTGCTCAGGTATTCTGCCACAGTGTATTTTCTATTTAATTGCTCTCTTTTGTCCCTTGTCTCTCAGGTCACATACAGCTTTGTGTGGTGCTGATGTTTAGGCCGAGGTACGTGTAGTTTTTTGTGTGTTCTAGGGGTGTCTTATCTAGGAAGAGTTTGTGTTTGTGGTGGTGGAACCTTTTTGGAAGATCACGACTTTTGTCTTGGACAGATTCACTGTTAAGACCCAGGTTTGGCAGAAGTTGTTCAGAAGATCAAGGTGTTGTTGTAATCCTTCTTTGGTCGGAGACAGCAAAACCAGGTCACCAGTAGGCATTTGATTTCTGTGTCTACTAGAGTGATGCCAGGAACTACAGACTGCTCTAGTGACTTTGCCAATTCATTAATGTAGATGTTGAAGAGGGTTGGACACAAACTGATCCCTGTCTAACCCCCCGGCTTTGGGGAGTTAGAAGAAGTGTGTTTTTTGCCAATCTTAATGGGGAACTTGTTGTTTGTTTACATTGACTTTATGATGTCATGTGTTTTTCCTCCAACCCCACTTTCCAAAGGTATGTACAACAGAACTTTGTGCCAAATAGAATAAAATGCCTTTTTGAAATTGAAAAAACAGGAGAAAAGTTTGCCTTTATTTTCGTTTATTTGGTTGTCAATTAGGGTGCTGAGGGTAAAAACATGGTCTGTTGTACGGTAATTTGGTGGAAACCCAATTTGAGATCTGCTCAGGACATTATTCTCAGTGAGGAAATGTCCTGAGGTAGATGATCATACAAAGGATTTTCTGAGGTTGCTGTTGACACACATTCCACGGTAATTATTGGTGTCAAGTTTGTCACCACTTATGTGGAGCAGTGTTATTAGTCCTTGGTTCCAAATATTGGGGAAAATCCCAGCGGTAAGGATAATGATGAAGAGTTTTAATATAGCCAATTGGAATTTGAGGTCTGTGAACTTTATCATTTCATTCAGGATGCCATTGACACCACAGGCTTTCTTGATTTCAAGTGATTTTGTCCTGTAGTTCTTTTAGTGTAATTTGGGAGTCTTGTGGGTTTTGGTAGTCTTTTATGGTTGACTCTAAGCTTTCTAATTTATCTTTTATGTGTTTTTGTTGTTCATTTTTATCTATTGGGCCAAATAGATTGGTGAAGTGGTTTACCCATACATCTCCATTTTGAATGGAAAGATCCTCATGTTTTTGTTTATTTAGAATGTTCCAATTTTCCTTATGGGTTCTTCAGTGGTGTGTAGCTGGTTTCTAACTTGCTGGTTTCTTTTTTCCCCTTACTGTGTTTTTATACTGTTTTAATGTTTCACTATAGAGAAGGCATATGTTCTGGTTGTCTGGGTCTCTGTGTTTTTGGTTTGATAGGTTCCTTAATGTCTTTCTGAGATTTTTGCATTCATTGTCAAACCATTTGTCATGTTTTTTGGTGTTGTTGGCTTTTCTGTTTGAGGCATTTATGTTTGATAGGGATGCTGAGAGGTCAAAAATCTTGTTAAGGCATTCTACCGCCTTGTTTACACCCTCACTGTTAGGTTGGGATGCTTTCTCCAGAAAATTGTTTAAAAGTACTTGTACTCTGTGCAATGATAATAAAGTTGAATCTAATCTAAAAGAGAATAGGAGGTTTCACACAAGCTGACACATCTTTATGACAATGCACACAGTTGTCCTACACACAACCCACCTCTTCAAGACAGCGCGCCTCTTCCTGTGCATTTTCTCTGGTAAATTCCTCCAGCGGGTACTGTAGTTTGGGAAATGGAGCGATCGGCCAATCAAATGATGGAACGTCCAGCTTGTGAATTGCTTTGGAGTGTGTCGTTGCCAAGCAACCTTAACAAGATAAAAGCATTTTGTTAGCCATGAATCTATGACATTGCACTATCAACTCAGCCATAAAATTTAGGGTCCAAGGCCGAGGGGAAGCTAGCAGTACCAGCAGTGCTGGGAACCCTATTTAAATTGGAAAGATTTTCTTTTTGTTAGGGGTTCAAGCCCGAGGGCGCAATGGATCGAAAGAGCGAACCCAGAACCCTATTGAAATTGTAAAGATTTTCATTAGGGGTCCAAGCCAGAGGGGACACGGGATCGCCGTTGCTAGCGGTGCTGGGAACCGTATTGAAATCGCAAAGATTTTTATTTCAATAATTAGTGCCAGAGCACAGACCTCAGTGCAAAGATCTATTAAAATCCTTGGAATTATCAGGGCTCGATCACGGACCTTGGTGCAAGGACCTATTGAAATCCAAGGAATTACTTTTATTTATGTAAATTAATCATCTTTTTGGGGGCTTTATCATATTCAAAAACTGACCAAACTTGGAATATACGGCAATCCTGGTGACAATTTACATATTCTACTGTTCACAGGAATGGGTGTCGCAGAATGGCTCAGTAGCGCCCCATAGAAATCTCTGGATATAGGCCCCACCCATGTCCTCCTGGATTTTTTTCCCCACAAAATCACAAAATATGCTGTCTCTACTTTTTCAAACTCCTCCAAGGCACTTATTCTGACCTGCATGAAAGTTTGCACACACGTTTGGAACCCGAAGGTAAAAAGTTGTTCAAAGAATTGTTATAATCCAGAGATTGTGCAAGTTACAGAGGAACAACTTCTTGTGTGCTACAGTCAAAACAGGAAGTGGTGTGTAACCCTTTAAAGGTGGGAAACAGAAATAGATCGCTGTGTGTAATGATTATTAATGGCCAATGGAATCAGAAGCCCTAACAAGAAGCCCAAACAATTCACCAGGAACGACTCAGATACACTTGTACTTTCTTTGAGAAAACAAAACGCTTCCCTTTTAATCCAAGGATGGGAAGTCAGAAACAATGAATGTACACAAATGACACAAAAAAAATGAAAGAAACCCTAAACTTAATATATCGTGTTCATTATGTTCGTCAAGTTTGTTTTGAATGTGATTTACAGTTATAAAATGATGAGTTTCTGTGTATAGGCGGTTGCTTTAGGACGTTCCCGGCGTCTTGGGCATGCTTTAGGGTGCTGACCCCACCATTGGCGGGAGTTAGGCCTGGCCTGGGCGGACTAGCCTGTCAGTTAACCCATTCAATAAAAATGATTGATATGGCATTTCTTTAATCATGGACCACGGAAGGGATTGACAGAGAGAGTGAGAGAGAGAGGAAAGCCAGGAGTGGTTTAAGGAGTCACGGTCACCAGAGGTTGACATCTCCGCCGCAGTCCCGGCATCTTGGGCGGGCTTCAGGGTGCCGTGCCCGCCCTTCTCAAACTACATTAAAATGGCATACAACAGTTAAAAAAAATGTCTCCCCCAATTACATTGGATTTTACACTTTTTTGGCTAGAGACCAATGTAAGGCCCCTCTGCAATCTGTGTCTGGCGCTGGGTCTGTTGGCTTTTTCCCCAATAACAAACCTTGGATTACCAGTGATTTAAAGGAAATCCTCAATGAGAACAAGGCAGCTTTTAGAGATGGTGACAAAGTACGGCTAAAACGTACAAGTTAAGTTGAAGAAGAGACTAAAGATGGCAAAGGTGGAATACAAGAAAAGATTGGAGAGGAATCTTCAGCACAGCAGCACTTGTGAAATGTGGAGAGGAATAAACACCATCTCTGGTTACAATAACAAGAAAAGACAGCCAGTAGCGAGTGACGTAGAGAGGGCTGATGAACTCAACCAGTTCTTCAACAGATTCAATACAGCGGCCTCAGACAACTCCAATGCTGCTTCTCCTCCTCCTCCTCCTCTTCAGCAAGTGTAAATGGAATGGTAAATGGACTGCACTTATATAGCGCTTTTCTAGTCTTTTTCTAGTCTTGCGACCACTCAAAGCACTTTTATACTACAGACTGCGCTCATTCACCCTTTCATACTGGTGGCTGAGGCTACCCTACACGGTGCCACCTGCCACCATCAGGAATTTATTCACACACCGATGAACGCAGCATCGGGAGCAATTTTGGGTTCAGTATCTTGCCCAAGGATACTTCGACATGTAGGCTGCCATGGTCAGGGATCGAACCACCAACCTTCTGATCAGTGGGCAACTGAGCCTCCACCCTTGTCTGTCACAGAGATGGGGGTGGGGTTGGAACTGGGGAGACTTTGCTCAGGGAAGGCTGCTGGCCCAGATGGTGCGTATCCAAGGCTGCTCAAAGACTGTGCTGCCCAACTGTGTCAACCTCTCCACAAGATTTTCAACCTCAGTCTACAGTTGGGGCGAGTACCGGCTCAATGGAAAACTTCCTGTGTTGTGCCGGTACCAAAAATAAAACGTCCTGCTGAACTGAATGACTACAGACCAGTAGCCCTCACTTCTAACATCATGAAGACCTTGGATCGGCTGATTCTACGCCTACTGAAAGTTGAGGTCAAAGACAAGCTCGACCCCCTGCAGTTTGCGTACAAACAACACATTGAAGTGAATGATGCTGTCCTCTACATGCTTCACCGTGCCCTTGCTCATCTGGAGGAAACTGGCACTTATGTGAGAATCATGTTCTTTGATTTTACAAGCGCATTCAACACCATCCAACCCAACATACTCAAAAACAAGCTTACAGAGATGGGACTGGATCTTTCCTTCATCTCCTGGATCACAGATTACCTGACAGGACGGCCACAGTATTTCAGGTTGGGGAACTGTGTTTCTGGGACATTAATGAGCAGCACAGGGGCTCCACAAGGGACTGTTATGGCTCCATTCCTGTTCACACTGTACACTGATTTCAAATACAACTCTGAGTCCTGCCACAACCAGAGCGACACTGCTATTGTGGCGTGTATCAGGAATGGACAGGAATCTGAATATAGGGATCTGATAAAAGCCTTCAGTGACTGGAGTCACTAGAACCATCTCCTCCTGAACACCTCAAAGACTAAGGAAATGATCATAGATTTCTGCCGGTTCAAGGCCCCTCTTCAACCAGTGAAGACAGGGTGGACAAGTGCCAAGTTATAAGTATCTAGGTGTATACCTGGATAATAAGTTGGACTGGTCCCTAAACACAGACGCTCTCTACAAAAAGGGGCAGAGCGGCCTCTTTTTCTTAAGAAAGCCCCAGATCTTTTGACATCTGTAGTAAGATGAACATGTTTTATCAGTCTGTGGTGGTAAGTGTGCTGTTTTATGCTGCAGTCTGCTGGGGAGGCAGCATTCGACACAGAGATGCAAGGCGGTTGGACAGACTGATCAAAAGAGCTGGATCAGTGATTGGAGTCAGGCAGGACACACTGGAGGAGGTGGTTGAGAGATGCACCATGAAGATGTTCAAGACCATCATGATTGCTCGGATCATCCGCTGCACAGCACCTTCATGTACCGGAGAGGCAGCAGTGGACGGCTCCTCTCTCTCCGTTGCAGGACGGAGAGATTCAAGAGATCCTTCGCTCCAACAGCCATCAGGCTGTGTAATATCAGAGTCAACAGTCTAAATGAATTTCCCCTTGGGGATAAATAAAGTAATTTTGATTTGATTTCAATGATATGTTTCTGACAAGTAAGAAAACATTTACAGTGTGTGTAAGTTTCATTCTAGGAACTGTGTCTGACTCACTGGAAATAGAACTGTAATGATTCCACAAGACATATATTTGATTCTTTTAGGATTTCTACCTGTCTAATCAAAATCAACTTTCATTCAAGAGTTTCATAAATACTTATGGATTCCCATACATTTCTTAACTCCTGTGGTGACTGATTGAGGTTCTTTGAGGATTTACACAGTCCTATTGGGAACCCTATTTTTCTTATCGTCTGCATTATCCCTCTGGATTCTTATGAATTTTGAAATGTACAACATAACATACCCTTGATATGAAAAATAAAAATTCTGGCAGGGCTATCACAGTAAGCCAGTAAACAGCTTTCAAACAGGACTGTCATGAAATGCCTATAACTTTATGATCGACATTAATGACAGGACAAGAAAAAGCTGCTATGCTCACATGACATTCTCAATCCTTATGCAAGTATTTAACATACCCATGGTTCTTCCATGGAAAGCTCCCTTGAAGGATAAAATACTTAGGTCTGGACACCCTGGGTTCTAAGACAGAAAAACAAAGAGATAGAGAGGATTCAAAGGAATTTTTTTTGTATAATGAATCTGGAAATATTACGAGAATAAATAGTAAATATTTCTTTCACAGACCTGGTTTATCATACAAGTGTCGAGCTCTTCATCAGATGGTGTGTTGTGGCCTCGCTCCTTGTTCTAAAGCAAAAGCACACACGCTGCTGGGAACTCACATGGATATTAATTTTTTTTTTATTGTTGAAACACTATTTAAGTTCTTCATTGTCAGTTATTTATCTTGAGAAAAGAACAATGGACATATATCTATAGATAAGAGCACATCTCTCTCTCTCTCTCTCTCTCTCTCTCTCTCTCTCTCTATATATATATATATATATATATATATGTGTGTGTGTGTGTTCAATATGACTTAAGTTGTCAGCTAAAATATATTTAAAACTTGAATGGATGCATCCAGAGCATTCCTTAATTCAAGATGCTTGAACAGGTCAAGCATATCAATATCTAGAAAAGTTATATTTTGGATGGGGGAGGCACATACTTTACTAAATGTATTAGTTGCAGAAAAAAAATAAAAACATTTTGTCATTTTTCCCCCGTGTCTTTCACAAGACTCAGTAGTGCATGGATTAGATAGATATATGTCGATAGAACAGACTAACTTCTTCATGTTCAAGTGTGTGTGTGTGTGTAGCAGTTAAGCAGTTAATATAGTCAACTCACCCTATACCAGATAAACATTGCTTTGTAAGCATTTTCATTGGAGCAAGAGCCACAGGCCATTGTCTGAACACGTGTCATTCCACTGGGAGCCACCTGAAAGAATGGAAGAAAACGTCAGTGCGGCTGTTTAACTAATATATTATCCACAAAAAACACAACAGTTCAATATTTGAGTGGTTTGGCCGCTGGACCACATTAGGAACATTAATGTGTTTATTCACATTACTCACAGAGACAAAGAAACAATGCCACCCTTTATTTCCATCATCAATAATGGTCACAATAGCCACCATTGCTGCTCTGTACCTGTGGTGTCATGTCATGGGTTGATAGACACTACCTCTACAGATTCATTTGCTCCCAAAAAAGATCTCACTAGCAGTCAGAACTGACAATGCAAACAACTTATAAAATCATTTTCTAAATGAATTTGGATCATGGGGACAAAGCTGAAAAGCTTTCATGACACAGCATCATGGAAATGTCTCACTTGAGTTGAAGAATTTCAACTCTGAATGCTGCATATACAGTATATTTGAATCATTGTGTCTTTGCATTGACTTTGGATATAATTGTGCCATGTGAAAAGTTCACGTCAGGTTTGTTGTCAACAAGCCTTAAATTGTACGGTGTTTGGAGTGTGTATGTTACTAACTGAGAGAAGACTTTCAGTGAGTTTTTCTGGAAAGTTCTCAGGTGGCAGGATTCCAAGGGCTGGTCGATTTACAAGTGTACTCTGAAAGAAATACAGAAAACAGGTATATTTCTGAACATCAACGCACATGCTAGCGCAAATACATACATTTTACAATTTGGTTAACAAACCTTTTAAGAAACATGAGCAAATCACAGGCATGTTGATATACAGTGGCAAGAAGAAGTATGTGAACCCTCTGAAATTACCTAGTTTTTTGTATTAACTGGTCAGAAAATGCAAGTACAGACTCAAGTCCCAAGTATAGACAAAAACAATATGCTTAACCTAATACCACAAAAGATATAGATATAATAATAATATTCCATGTCTTTATTCAAAACATCCATTAAACACTCATGGTGCTGGTGGGGAAAAAAGTGAAACCTTGGATTTAATAACTGGTGGAACCTCATTTGACAGCAATAACCTCAACCAAGTGCTTCTGGTAGCTGCTGATCAGACCTGCACAATGTTTAGGAGGAATTGTGGACCATTCTTAACTGCTTCATCTCAGCTATATTCTTAGGATATCTAGTGTGAATGGCTTTTTTTGCCATTTTCCACAGCAACTCTATTGGATTGAGGTCTGGGCTATGACAGGCCCCTCCAAAAGGTGGATTTTCTTATGGAAGTCATTCTGTAGTAGATACATTTTAATGTTTAGGGTCATTGTCTGTCTGCATCACCCAACTTCTCCTGACCGTAAGGTGGAGGACACCCACCCTGACATTATCATATTGGATACCTTGATAAACTTGGGAACTAATTTTCCCCTTGATGACTGCAATCAGTCCAGGTCCTGATGCAGCAAAGCAGCCCCAATGGCTCAGTTGGTAGAGAGGTTGCCTGATGAACAGAAGGTTGGCAGTTCGATCCTTGACTGGGGCAGTCTACTGCTGTTTCCCAATGTCAAGGATCCTTCCTTGGTAGGATCCTTCCTTCAGAGTCGGGTCCTCCAGAGACAAGGCCAGAGTCCTTCCTATCACTGGCAAACGCCCAAATGGAACAGTCTTCAGAGTGTGCATGTATATATATACACACACACATTTCTAATGTGACTGCTCTTCGTATTTTGTGTTTATCAATATATTCTTTCTTTCTCCAACTACGTTCTTCCGTTTTTTAAACTGTGCTTACTAATCTGTAGTGTCTTTCAGTATCTTGAAAATCGTTCTATAGATAAAATGTAAAATGTACATAAATAATAAGAAAAATAATAATGAAATAAATAACGGATATTGGCGCTATTGACTGTCGCAGTGTAATTACAGCGCTCGTGTTTCCTTCCTATAATATTATCATACTGAACACATATTCATTTTATAGTGAAAATATTTACATTTAAATGCATATTTTGCCGCCGGCGTCACCGCTTCTGCACTCGCCATTTTTTAAATCTCCCGGTCGACCGGTGTGCGCAAGGCTTTATGGGTAATCCGGGCGCACGAAGGATACACACATGCATCCTTGGAATTTCGGCAAAAGAAGGACTCTGTCCTCCGGAGGATCCTCGACATTGGAACAGTCCTTCGGCGGATATCGATGACGTAGTGTCCTTCAAATCCAGCCGTTTGAGGATCCTTCCTTGACTTTGGAACGCAGCACCGATGTCAAAGTATCCTTGGCAAGATACCGAACCCCAAATTGCTCCTGATGCTGCATTCATCGTTGTATGATTCTGATCGTGGCAGGTGGCACTGTTTAGGGTAGCCTCTGCCACCAGTATGAATGTGTGTGTGAATGAGCGCCATCTGTAGTGTAAAGTGATTTGAGTGGTCCGAAGACTAGAAAAGCGCTATATAAGTGCATTAATTGACCATTAATGTGAATGTGTGATGAATGTGAAGAGGACTTACCAGATTGTTGGGATTGGACATCAGTTTGAGGAGGCTAGGGTGGTTGTATCCTGAGGGAGGACAGAATGAGAATGTATCAACAAATTATCTGTAACTGAGGGTTACTATGACTATGTTAAGAAATAGTTTAAAAAGACCAACACCTATTATGTTTTGTTTTTTATAAGAAAGGTGGTCCGTCAGTATTTGGGCCATAGATGTCTTACATTGTTACTGAATTGCATTACCATGAGTAAGTCTAATATTTTTAGTGATTAGAATACATACCCCTCTTTCAACAGGGTGTGACTGAGCACCAATTCCATTAACATTCAAAGCTATACACTTGAGCGATGTTATTAATATTATGAAGATCAAAACATTGGTGCAAATTTCTGTCTTTTGAGTTTTCTGGATATGGCAAACAATAAAGCTTGAATCTTTCCAAACCTGATGGCTGCCTCAGAAATATCTCTATCTTTTGTTTGACTTCCGACCATCAGAATGTAGTGACTCACAATAAAGCTCTATTCTCTCTAAACTTGAATTTCATTCATTCATAGTTAAAACCTTGAAAACTGAAATCAAGCAAACATTATCTCACAACCATTAAAACCTTATTAAGGATCTTTTTAACAGCTTGTCTAGTTTTTTCAACAACTGAATAAATTAAGTGTGTGAGTTCTTGGCTACAACAAAAACCCTTCTGTCAGGGAGGCCCTGGAGCCTGGAACTGAAACAAAAAAAAATGCTAATCAGACTGGAATACTAAAGCCCAACTAGGGTGTATTCAGGGAAATATCTGAGTTGGGTAACCTGAGACGAGGAAACTCTCTGCATTTAGTTTCATAAAGAGGGCAAACTTAAAAACTATGGTCTTGATTTCTTCCTTTTTAAAAAAACAGACTTGCTGTTTAATTTCCTCATTGATTCCATTCATATTGAAGTACATTATTATTCATAAAGGTTTCCTGTATCCTATGTCAGAATAAACATTAGTTTAACACAAAGGAATATGTTACTGCTTTTATGTGCTGTCAGTAATTTATTATAACCATTGTTACCCTGTTCACAAGACAACTGAGACACATATTGCACATATTGGCCCTCATTTATCAATCAAGCATAGAAACCTACACAGATCAGAGCGTATAAAAATTCACGTGTATCCTATCTTTCCAATCACAATATGATTGTGATAAATGTGGCATCTGAAAACAAGTGTCATTTAAATATCACGCCCTAATTTATATATATCTATAAATTACGACATCAAAGGATGTAATACGACGAACGTTTTTTCGTTCTTTTTTAAGTCACCATTAATAACAAAGTGCACAGTTACAAATCACATCACAGAGGAGCAAAATAGACATTAAATCGTACCTGTTGTCAAGTTGAATCATAGTATCAGAGCCTGATTGATTGTCTTTTTCATTCAGCAAATAACTCTGAGTTGATTGAACAGAATGTTTAACCTGAGATCTGGAATATACCCTTGGAGTAGATGTTGGTCTTTGGACCAAATGCTACTAAACTAAAAACATGTCCAATGGGTCTTTGAAACAACGTTCAAAGTTTCTATTCTAAAAACACACACATCATCCAGTGGCTGTTTTAAGGCGTGATATTTACACCTCTGTGATATTTCGCCTTCAAACTGAGACCCCATCCACACGGAGACGATTTTTTCCGTAAACGCATATGTTTTGCTTCGTTTGGGCCGAGCGTCCAGACGAATCCCGTAAACGCATAGCCCGAAAACGCACTTTTTTGAAACCGGGTCCCAGGGTGAATAAATCCGAAAACGCATCCCTTGAGCTTAGCCTTCCACCTGCTATATCCCGCGAGACGGCTCAAAATAACATCAATAACAATGTCGGACTACATGCTCGTGTTCCTGCTGGAGAAGATATTGAGCCTATTAGGGTTACTGGGGTTGTTATCATGCTCCTGTGCCACGGATTGATGGGTTCTTCTACTGCCGATTTGTAAACAGCGCTCAAGCTTTGAGCGCATGCTCCGTCTCTTCCTCTCCGTTTTTTTGTGAATTTCTGAAATTGAAACAGCGCCACCTATAGGCCTGGCATATGAAGTAGCTTATTGAGACGGATCCGTGTGGATGCAAATATTCTTGATACGCTGCCAGGGAATACGGAAAGGAAAAAGTTTGTTTACGTACGTCTGGACGGGGTCTAAAAGTCACAGATATGTAATGGGGGGACGAGTGGGGCTTTATACTGTCTTCGGAGGTAGTAACAGAGGCATTATGAGATCAGTGTGAGCCAGCGGAGCCGGCAAGACGGACAATATGTGATGTATATTATTTGTGCAACCAACCAGTAATAAGAAAGGAAGTGGGCAGTATGATCAGTAACACACCTCTCACTTGAGCTCAATAGAAATCCAATCCTGTTAAATAAATGCAGAACAACTTTGCTTGAGTATGTAGAATCTCTACAGCAAGAAACAGCACAAAGTTCTTAAAAGGGCTACAATTCTGCTGCACAAAAATGTGTTGTTCGCAAATGATCAGTTCAAAAGAACAAATCATTTATGTGAGCTGTTCATTTATCAACTTTGGTTGAGGTCTCCTGTCTCATGTCTCTCTCTCTAGACTGCAATTGCCAAGCAGCATGAGCATGGAGTGGACCAACCCTACTCCTTCCTCTACTTATCCTCCTCCTTCTTCCTCGTGTGTTTTAATGGCCGTTTGCAACCAGCGAAATAGGTGAACCTTCTGCTCTGGTGAGTCCTCACGAATAAACTGCCTTTCGCTGTCTAGTCAAGGTAAGTCGCCGTAAGTCATTCATGTACTGAATCTACTACAAAGATGAATGGAAGCCCGGATCACAATGGCAGGTTTCAGTTTGCAAACTGAACTGAGCGATTTTCCTCGTTTCAACTCAGCGAGTTCTGATAGGCAGTCGTGAATAGGGTTAAGCGCGGAATGATTTGGTGAACGAATCTTTTTTTCAAATCTTTTTAATGACAATGAACAGGAGGAGGCAGCATCCTGCTGTAGCAGTTGCTGCTACACCAGGATGTCAACGCGCGATAGGTTGAGATGTTACTGTGTTGTTAATAGAATATTGCCACGCCTGTTCAGCCTGAGAAATAATGGCCGCAACACATGTAACATTTGGACACATTTGTTAATGTTGTCGTGTAAAAGTGGCATTCTATTGCCTATTGTGCAAACTTTACAGCAACATGGTGTTTTATATCTTTTTCATTATGCATCACTGTAAACTATACGTGAAGAGAATAAGTAACCACAGCACTGACTGTTGATAACAAAATAAATGTACTTTAAGTAATATACATGAACAAAGTCATATAAATAATATATAATTGCTTGTATAGACCAATGTGGAGTCAATGTCACGGTTATGTCACTGGCAGCTGCGTGACCTTTGAACAATTGTGACCTATGAAAACAAATACGAAACAGAGGGAACGGGAGAGTTTTGGGGGGTAACGATGTCTGACTGTGCCGTTGGATGTTTAAACAGAAAAAGTAAATAACAAACTGGCGAGTCATACAAAACGCACCTGTTGCACTACAAGGACTCAATAGCACTAGTCAAATCCAACTACTATTCTGGCCTCCTCCAATGAAGGTAACACCAAGGCAATGTTTTCACTACTCAACAGAATTCTACACAATCCTGTTTGATATTGCACCTGAATTCCAAATTAATAATTTAGTAACTTTCTGAGACTGATTTAGGCAAATTGGTTACCTTTTCTCTGTTTACAGAGTGGTTCCCCATCTAGAGGCGACTTAGAGTAAATCTAGTCAGATCATTTTTCATAATTAATAATTATTAATGATAATTATTGATAATATTGATAGCCATCTGATACCCTAGTTACAACATTATGGTGCCACCCCCTTTTGAGGCATAACACCAATACCATAATCCCAACAATAGCCAATGAGAAGCTTTTTATCAGGTACAAGAGGCAGACCTTGTTGAGGAAGTATCCACAGCACGTGTTACAAGTAAACACGAGGTATATGCACCTGCTTCATCTGTCACCACAGTTTATGCAAGAGGGCAGGTGGGTTGATGGTCGTTCCCACTGTTATCCTTTCCAACAATCCTGTGGTTCCAGTCCAGATAATGGACCTCTCAAATGATATGAGCCAGGAATACATACATATGTTGACTAACACTTGACAACAACTGAATCCCAAATATCTCTTTCTGTTACTAAAGAAGGGCCTTATTCATAAAATTCTGCATATAATCCATACTTAATGTGTGTGCTTTCAAATGAGTAAATGTATGCATGCCAGGAACTATTCCAATCTATAAATCTTGGGTACTCCTCCAAATGCACAATTTTCTTTCAATCCAAAGCAGATCATGAATGTTGATACAGTGAAAGTAGATTAATGATTCTTCCGTTTATGTATTTCTCTAACAGTGCCAATATTATGAACAACTATCAACAACTCGTCAAAATGATCACAATGATCAGTGGTGCACCCCACCCTGGGATATCATTTGAAAATGGAAGTTTGATAGGTGAACATAATTTATTTGTTTATTTATGTTTTATTTTGCAATGTATTGTACTTCTAATTTAACCGATCAACATGTGTAGGTAGTCAAGATGTGCTGAATGAGGTGACTGGTGTGTGTGACAGCCAACAACAGTATTTCAACAGTTGCAGTGCTAAATAAATAAACATGAGTATATGGCCCTCTCCTCTGTGCTCCGAGAATAACAATGTGACAGCAAGACATTGTTATGGAAATATGAGTGAAATTGTTTTGATACGTCGTTGTTTTATATCTTTTGTAATTAGACGGTGCTCATGGAGTAGTTAAAGCTCACTTGCACCATAATAAATAATTAAAAACAAACAAATAATTAAAATATTAAAATAATATTTTCTAATAACCGTATTTTCCGGACTATAAGTCGCAGTTTTTTTCATAGTTTAGCCGGGGGTGCGACTTATACTCTGGAGCGACTTATGTGTGAAATTATTAACACATTATTACCGGTATATCATTTCACGTTATTTTCACACTAAACCGCAAGAGGGCGCTCTAGGCCTGTGTTGACGAAGAGTCTGACGTAAGCGACGTAGAAGAGGAAGCGCCGCATCTTCTAACTACGGAGTTAGCGGAGTTGTTTAAAAGTGAAACCGAGGATGAAGATTTCATTGGATTTTAGTTATTTGGAGTGACACGGATGGTTTGGTAAACTTCTTAGCATGTTATTTATGCTATAGTTATCTGAATAACTCTTAATATGTTATGTTAACATACCAGGCACGTTCTCAGTTGTGTCATGTAACGTAAGCATACCGTACAATTATTCAGCCCGTTGCCTCTATTCTATTTTTATTTTAAATTGCCTTTCAAGATGACATGTCTGTTCTTGGTGTTGGATTTTATCAAATAAATTTCCCCCAAAAATGCAACTTATACTCCAGTGTGACTTATATATGTTTTTTCTGTCTTTATTATGCATTTTATGGCTGGTGCGACTTGTACTCCGGAGCCACTTATAGTCCGGGAAAATACGGAAATTCCATTTTATGCCTAAAAAATGGTTTACACATATTTCAGCCCTTTTTTGTGTGTGCTAAAATGCTCTGAATCAGGCCCTAGATCTGGACCAAGTGAAGCGCATGTTATTATGCAGGTGTAAAACCACGCAGAATGCATGTTAAACTGATGAATGTGTCAGTTACCGCCAGATGAAATGACAAACTGCTATGTGAATCTTTGTATACTGTGCTTTTCCAGTCATAATTAACATAATAGCGTTGGGAATCTCTGCACTGTGGAGCCAGCAGTAGTAAATATCTAGACAGGGACTACGGTTGAAAATTCTAAATTCTAGTAAAAAACTCTAGTACATTTACAGCAATATTTAACAATGAAAAAAGAGCAACATGCTGCAACAAGAGTTGGAGAAAAACAGTAAAGAAAGTTCAGTAAAGAAAGGACCAGATTATGATGAGGTATTTCTGGATTGGCTTTGATACCGTTTGTTAGGATATGCTCAGGACATCTCTCAAATGCCATCTTTTTTTTCTGTGCTATTGTGCAAACATTAAAAAAAAAATCAAGAAACTGGTTTGTTGGATAAATTAAATGACAGTGAAGGAAAACAGCAACTAGACTGATCAAACACTGCTGCACCATCTAAGGCAGGGGTGTCAAACTGATCCAGTAAAGGGCCGAGTGGCTGCAAGTTTTTGTTCCAACCAAGCAGGAGCACAGGTGATACTGATAACTAATCAACTGATTGACGACAGCTGAGGTGATTTGATTGATTGG
>CAFUXE010001115.1:91803-103766 GCA_903364295.1 Serranus cabrilla
ACTTATACTCTGGAGCGACTTATGTGTGAAATTATTAACACATTATTACCGGTATATCATTTCACATGTTATTTTCACACTAAACCGCAAGAGGGCGCTCTAGGCCTGTGTTGACGATGAGTCTGACGTAATCGACGTAGAAGAGGAAGCGCCGCATCTTCTACCTCCGGAGTTAGCGGAGTTGTTTAAAAGTCAAACCGAGGATGAAGATTTCATTGGATTTTAGTTATTTGGAGTGACACGGATGGTTTGGTAAACTTCTTAGCATGTTATTTATGCTATAGTTATCTGAATAACTCTTAATATGTTATGTTAACATACCAGGCACGTTCTCAGTTGTGTCATGTAACGTAAGCATACCGTACAATTATTCAGCCTGTTGCCTCTATTCTATCCCAAAAATGCGACTTATATATGTTTTTTCCTTCTTTATTATGCATTTTATGGCTGGTGCGACTTGTACTCCGGAGCGACTTATAGTCCGGAAAATACGGTATGAATGAATGAATACGCGCACACACACAGATATGAACACACAAACAAGCATGCTTGCACGCACATAGGCACACACACCTCAGCTCACCTGGATTTCTCCCAGTTGTTTCGTAAGTGCCTACAGAAACAAAGTGTTAGTTATACGCAGCTCTACCTGAAGAAGGGACAGATTGTAGTTGATTGTGTGTGTGTGTGTGTGTGTGTCTGTGAGTTACTTGTGATCGTGGTCCAGGAACAGAAGTTTTCATGGAGGGTCCATCATAGTCAAACTCCACCTGGCTCTTTGGTGCCGCCTTACTGACATATCTACACCCTTGTGGAGAAAACATAGTAAGAATTACTGAATATACTACATACAAAAAAAACCCACATACAGAGAGAGGCAGAGGGAGGGAGATTTCTGGTATGATCAGAGTTAATGTTTGCATATGTGAACATTGTATTCTTGTTTCAGAGTAACTAGGTAGTTAGTTGGTCGAAACCAGGTAATGTTAACATGCACCTACAATACAGACCAAACATTTGGAAGCAACTAACAGGTTTCTGTTCAGAATTTCTTTAAAAAAATCAGTATAAATTCTTAGGATTTCAGGATGTATTTGTAGTAAATGTTAACAAAAGAAAAGAAAGACTTAGTTTGAAGGTTGAGAAGATTTACAAGAGTCACAACTTTAGCTCAAAAGTAAAAAAATAAATCACAGTTTGCATTATTCCCTCTAGCTCTTTGCATACAAAAATCCCAATAAATCTTGACTGTGCTCATATCTCTGACAAACTACCACAGAAATGGTTCGAAAGAAAAGCAGAATAAAGAAAGTAAGGAGTGCGGGTTTGTACTTTGAGGAAAGAAGGATACACTGAAAGAGAAATTGTAAAATGTCCAATCAAAATTACTTTATTTATCCCCCAGTGTCGTCAGAGTATTTCTGGACGTGGCAGGACTCAGAGTTGTATTTGAAGTCTGCTGTGTACAGTGTGAACAGGAATGGAGCCAGAACAGGCCCTTGTGGAACCCCTGTGCTGCGCATTAATGTTAACACAGTTCCCCAACCTGACATACTGTGGCCTTCCTGCCAGGTAATCTAGGATCCAGGAGATGAAGGAAAGATCCACTCCCATCTCTGTGAGCTTGTTTTGAGTATGTTGGGTTGGATGGTGTTGAACGCACTTGAAAAATCAAAGAACACGATTCTCAGATAAGCACCAGTCTCCTCCAGATGAGCAAGGGCACGTTCCAGGGCATGTGTCCATAATGGTGTCCAACAAAAGAGTTCAATACACTCTGGAGAGACAAGTGTCATATCAATTCGACTATTAGTGTTTGACATGTGTTAAAATATTCCACTATATGATCATTAAGTTTAATCTTTGGTAAGTTAAGCATTTAAATTGGACTATTAATGTGTTGGATATGTTCTTGTAATATGCCACTATACCTCAACCTTGTTGAGTAGCCACAATATAGCTTCTATCTTTCATATGACATCTTTCATATGACACACCACTGTACTCTGATTGTACTAATCAACTGTTAAATGGTAATGGTAAATGGACTGTATTTATATAGCGCTTTTCTAGTCTTTGCAACCACTCAAAGCGCTTTTACACTACAGACTGCGCTCATTCACCCTTTCATACTGATGGCCGAGGCTACCCTACACGGTGCCACCTGCCACCATCAGGAATGAACGCCTATGAATGCATCGGGAGCAGTTTGGGGTTCAGTATCTTGCCCAAGGATACTTCGACATGTAGGCTGCTATGGTCAGGGATTGAACCACCAACCTTCCGAGAAGAAATCTGCTGAAAAACTGAAAGAAACTGAAGAAAACTGAATTAAACTGAAGAAAACTGCAAAAAACTGAAAGAATCTGATGAAAAATGAAGAAAAATGAATTAAACTCAAGAAAACTGAAGAAAACTGCAGAAAAACTGAAAGAAACTTAAAAAAAATGAAAAAAACTGAATTAAACTAAAGAAATCTGAAGAAAACTGCAGAAAAACTGAAAGAAACAGAAGAAAAATGAAGAAAACTGAAGACAACTCAAGGAAACTGAGGAAAACTGCAGAAAAACTGATGTCAACTGAATTAAACTCAACCTTCTCTACCAGCTGAGCCACAGCCGCCCCTGTTCTGTTCAAGCTGTTCATATCTTTGAATATCTTGCATATGACCCACGCCGCCTGGAGAACACCCAAACACATTTTGATTTGTTACATTCTGGGATGTAGATGCGGTACATGCTCATGTCAAGATAACACCTGGTTTGCGCGTCAGTCCAAACTCCTCTGTAAGGTGCAGGCCTGGCCCAAGAAGATAAAATGTCAACTATTGTTTTGATTAGTGTGGATTCTGACCGAGATCCTGTTTAAAATATGTCTACTGTGTACCCAGCACTGTATCATTACATGTGACCAGAATAAAAAGCATTGAGACCAGCTTTTCTCCAGATCTCTTCTCGAGGCTTCCAATCAATGAACTGGAGAGTCTAACACTCGAAGAAACTGGAAGGTATGAAGATATGAAGATGTGAATTTTGAAGACTGGCATTAGAAAAGCTTGATGGAAACACCAAACAAAAACAAATGTGCATAAAAGTTTTTACGCTTGATTGAGGTGTTTTTTCAAAAGGTGTCTATTTCAAAAAAAGTAGTTTATGCACTAAAGGAGATGGAAACATTTTTTGCAAATAAGCAATGACAATTCCACTCTGCCAGTCAAGACAAGCAGATATATAGGACATAATATTAGGATTTTGGGATCTATTCTGATTTTAGAGAATAAAAAAATCACCAATTACCAATATTCTGGCCCATATAATGAATTTTTGAGCTGGAATGAAAAAGACCCTTTCTGTATTTATTGTCAATCAGTTTTGCACTGATATGACAATGCAAAGGCACTCACACACACAAGAAATCTGCTTTCATGATATAAAAAAGTATATTTCAAATTAGTATATATTGTTAAGACAATGTAATACATTATCAACTACATCTCCATCTTTGTAGAAGTTGCTCCACACCAAGGTTATTACTATTACTAACCAAAATTATACCGAAAACTGGAATTTGCAAAAAACATTTCCTTAACTAAAATAAAAATAAAAAACGAGAATTGAAAAAAAAAAACTAACTGAAACTGTTTTGTGTGGTTATAAAACTAACTAAAATTAACAACAAGTAGAGTAAAAATGTCCTTAATTTTCATCTTTGACAACTTTTTTCCTACATAAGGCCTTATGGTTAATATGAAGTCTATTTATTTAGCTCTGCCAGTTTTACACCAGCCATCGACGCTGCCCCTGACGTCACCTGTTGACAATCTACCCATGCCATCTGGAATGATGGTGGCCGCGAAAGTCAGGAGAAAGCGGCAGTGTCCTATTTGGGATTTCTTTAAATAGGCCTAAATAGCCTAATAGTTAAAGAAGGTGATAAAATATGTGGAATACTTCTCAAGTCAAAAACCCCCCACAAACGTGAAAGCCCATCTGAAAAGCTTGCACAAGAACGCCAGTTTAGAGTCCCTGGACAAGATAGCTAGGAATACGAAAAAAACGTTTCCGTCATGGACTGCCTCTACCGGCGACCAAATGGCTACTGGTTAGTGAATATGCAGGAACACTGCAAGCAGGAGGAAGCACTGGTAAGAGTCAGTATCCTTATTGGGGCTAAGATGGATAAGGCAAAGCAAAAATTGAAAGAGATCATAAAGGCGAGAAAGCTGACCCTATAGATGGTTGGAGCAAGAGAGGATTAACAGCATCTTTAATGGGGTGTCAGCTTCTTTCTACCATCCGTCTGGAGGCCAGGCTCATCATGCTTTGTTTAACCAACACCAAATGGAGGACCCACACACCAGGAGTCGCTTGCCCACATTAGATGCATGGGGTATAGGAGAAGACAAGGTGCTGCTCATTATGACTTGGCCACAACATCGCCAAGGTGGTGTGGAAGGAAAATGTTCCAAATGATTGCACTGATTGACGGTTTATGTTACAGTATATAACTAATTTTAATTCATAAGGGTGACAATGTGTGTTAAGCATATATGTGTGATAAAAAGACTTAACCTGTGAGGGAGAAGTACAGGCCCAGCGAACACACACAGTTTGGCCTTTAGAGCTAAACAAGCAAGTCATCTAAGAGTTGGTGTGCGAAAGAAGCTTAGAGTAAAAACTAAGGGTGAAAAAGTTGCAGATGGTTTTGTACAAATTCAAAGATTTCATTTAAAAGATACAAAGCATTCAGGGCTCAGCTGTGTTGATATGTTGAACAATTAATGGTAAAAAATCTAAATCCTTAACATGTAGCCTATAGTGGAATATTTCAACACATATCAGAAACTAATAATCTAATTAATATAACACTAAGATCGTACATTTCTTTTAGTAGTAAAAGGGTTAAGGCAGATACAGAATGCCAATAGAGAGGTTACAAGAGTACAAGGTTGTGTAACCGGAAAGAAGAGGCCTTTCATGTGTCATAACAAGGTCAGGTGCACGAAAACAATATATTACAGGCTAAACCAAAGTCTGAAAAATGAGCTGAGTGTCCTGGAGGGAGGTGTAAACAAAAAGCTGAAGCAGGACGGTAGCTATAGTTGGAACACTGGCGGTGTTGAGGGGGTTTCCACAATGGTGAAGATTGAACAGACAGTGCTAGGTAAAGGAGGGGGGAACTAAACGGTATAAGACCCAACATAGATTCTTCAGTCAATCCTGGTCCGGACGATTGACTCGGGTTTATGTCTTCTGTATGGGAATAAACTCTAAATGCGTCGAACTCTGATCTTGTCCTGAGTCTTTACTCTTGTATTTTGTATCCAGTCTTTTGGGGAAAGACTGACGAAATATGTTCGCGCAATATGGGGACCAGTGCCTTTATCTGGCCCCAGGCTTGGTTCCCAAACAATTTGCCACAACAGTGGCTTGGGGACAGATTCCGAGGGCAAAGTGGGGAGTCAGCTGCTGGTTCACAGACTCAGCCAAGGGGTGCTGGAGACTGGCAGGATGAACTGCCAATTGAGTCTTAGGAGTCACACGTGGAAGATAAAGAGAGTGGAGACCTCGGTGAGTGTGGTTTTAGCGACAAATACTTCATACTAAATACTTGAATATTGGATTGTCTTTTTTACATAAAATGTTATAATGATTGATGGACAGCATTATAAGCTTTACTTGATAGTTCCCCATAGAGTTCAATATGGAAAAAAGTAGAGAGGATAATGCTTTTTTACTTCCTCTCATTTACTGCAACTATGTATTTACATACTACAGATTTGGTCATGTGTATGCAGCAACCTTAGATGACTGTTATGAAAATGTGGTCAATTAATTTTTTTCTTCGACAAAAAATGACTTGATATTTAGACTCATTATTGACAACAAAACTTCCAACAATTGTTTTGTACTAAAATAGCCTATAGTAGTCTGTTGGCTACTGATATAAGTCGACTCAAATTCTTAAAGTTTCCAACTCAAGTACTACACACCTGTTTAAAAAAGTACAGATAAAAACACTATTTTAGCACAGGTTCAAAAGTTTGGAGCTGACACAGTCTTCACTTTGACATCATAGTTATTGTAATTTCCTATTATTTCATATCCAAGATTGCAATTAATTATGGAGACACAATATAAAACAATGTGTCATTTTCATTCATTCATTCATCTTCCGAAACCGCTTATCCGGGTCAAACCGGGTCACGGGGGGCTGGAGCCGATCCCAGCTGCATTGGGCGTATGCGGGGTACAACCTGGACAGGACGCCAGTCTGTCGCAGGGCTGACACATAGAGACAGACAGACAACCATTCACACACTCACTCACACCTACGGGCAATTTAGAGTCACCAATTGAACCTGAGCTGCATGGTTTTGGACTGTGGGAGGAAGCCGGAGTACCCGGAGAGAACCCACGCACACACGGGGAGGAACATGCAAACTCCACACAGAACCCGCAACCCTCTTGCTGTGAGGCAAGAGTGCTAACCACTACGTCACCGTGTGGCCCCATGTGTCATTTTGTTGAAACAAATTCATGGAGAAGAAAGTAAGTATACTAAAAAAGAGAAATGTTAAAAGATCTCTGCTCTAAAACAAGTACAGCAAAAGTTGTAATTCATGAATCATTTTTTACTGAACTGTACTGCTATTTTTGAGTGTTTTACATTTGATGCTTAAACTATCTAATTGTTGTCTGTTCTTTCTTTTTGCTCAGTAAAGAACTTGACCTGACAGATAATGGTGAGAACATCAAGATCCAGAGAATGCCATGCCTTGACCGAACCCTTCAGCTCACATTGAAAGATGCCATGAAGCACCGAGGTGCTTATTTATTCATAACAAGAGCAAGAAAGCTGGTACACGCTGTTAGGGGAAAAAGTGTCGCAAAACTTTGGTTTGGGACAGTAGTACACTCTGGAACAGCAATGGTGGGAAGAGATCAGAGCTGAACTAAACCAAGTACTTGAGGAGTTGGGCTTGGGCACACATCTCACAAGCAACTGGGTTAAGCTGAAGAACCTTATCAAGCTGCTGGAGCCCTTTGACATTTACACAGATCAGCTTCAGAGTGACCGCCAGTCACTCTCACAAATTTGTGCCATGCCTTGAGGAACACCTGCTGATGACTAGTGCTGGGAAGCAAACAGCTGAAGTGCTGCTGAAGTGCTGTTGAAGTCCTTCCGAGAATGTTTTGCTGCCATTCTTAGTCCTGATTCCCCACAGTTCAATGCTAAACCAGCAGCAGCCTGCCTTATGTATCCAAGTGTTTCGCTGGTTCTTCAAACATCAGACACAGTGCCACTAAGGAGGGTAGCACAGTCTTTTGTGCAGAACCTGGCAGCTCAGCCTAAGCCAGCCACTGCTTCTCAGGATGATGTTGCCACTGCAAGGTCCACTCAAGCTCCACCAAGCTCCCCTCCTACTGTTCTTCCGAAATACTGCTTCCTTGCATCCCGTATGGAGGTCAACATGTCATCAAAACATCAGCCTGATGTGACCAATAATGTGTTGACCGAAATGAAGACATATGTTGACGATGTCAAACAGGGTGTGTTTAATGGAACACCATTGTAATTCTGGAGATCAAGAGAGGCTATCTATCTAAACCTGGCCTCAGAAACAGAACAACCACATCTTTGGATCAGCGTGTTTTCCTCAAGATCAACAAGAAATTGTTGCTTGACTGAAGTACACTCATCTCTTTCTTTCTAACCCAACACACACACACAATCTTGAAAAGCTGTATTTGGGACAGCTCATTCATTCAAAATGCAAGGACTTTACAATATTGGACAGAAGGCTTTGTAAGTTTAACATAGAAAACCAAAGCACACCAGGGCCCTTAAATGTTCAAAATATTCACTTTATGATGTCAGATATAACATGAGAGGTACAGTTATCAATCAACTGCAACAATTTGCCATAAAGTTGCTGCACCGAGGGGCAGTTTAATTTGTGGTTAATTTTGAGTTAGTTAATCTAAATTAATCAAACCTCAAGTCTAGAGTTTATTGGGTATTTGAGTTTGTTCATGTTCAACAAACAATAAGTAGGTAAAATAAATAAACACTAAGATTAATATGTTTTGTTGTTTTTAAAATAACTAAAAACAATAAATAAAAACAAACAATAAAACATTAAAACAAGAGCAGAGTCTCATGCAGGGTTGAAAGCCAAGGAATAAAAATGGGTTTTAAGAAGAGTTTTAAAAATGGACATTGATGAGGCTCATCTGATGTGCAGGGGTAGGTCGTTCCATAGCTTAGGACCAGCAACAGAGAAAGTTCTGTCCCCTCTGAGCTTCCGCTTTGACCTCTGTGCCTCCAGGAGCAGCAGGTCAGCTGACCGGAGGCACCGAGCAGGTGCATAGGGGTGAAGGAGCTCAGAGAGGTAAGGAGGAGCGAGGCCATTTAAAGATTTAAAAACAAATAAAAGAATCTTAAAATGGACTCTAAAATGAGAGTTATGTGCTCCCTCTTACGTACTCCAGTTAAGAGGCGAGCGGCAGCATTTTGGACTAACTGGAGACATGCGAGGGATGACTGGCTGACTCCGAAGTAACGTGCATTACAGTAATCCAGCCAAGATGTTATGAAGGCATGGATTACCGTTTCAAAGTGCTTTTTTGTTTCACCTTAGCCAGCTGCCTGATCTGGAAAAAGCTGGTCTTTACCATAGTGCTAATTTGCCGATCCAATTTAAAATCACTGTCCATCTTAAACCCTTAATTTGAGATTGTTGGCTTCACGTAGTCTGCCAAAGGGACCAAGTTTACAGGAGGGGATTCACAAGGGCCACTGGGGCCAAACACCATCACTTCTGTTTTATTTTCATCAAAGTTTAAAAAGTTCAGGGCCATCCAGGCTTTGATGTATTCAAGACAGAAGTGGTGTGAGGGAGAAAGCATTTTTCTTTTTCAGCGGCACATATATCTGACTGTCGTCAGCGTAACAATGGAAAGAGATGCCGTGCTTTCTCAGGATGGAGCCCAGAGGCAGTAGATACAGTGAGAAAAGCAGGGGCCCTAAAATCGACCCCTGTGGAACCCCATATGACAGTGAAGCCGAGCTGGACTCAAGAGTTTCCAAGGCTTACAGTCATGCTTCTGTCGGTCAGGTATGATCTAAACCACTGCAGTGCAGTACCACAGATGCCCACTAGTTACTGTAACCGGGCTAATAGAGTGTTGTTGTCCACAGTATCAAAGGCTGCGGTAAGGTCCAACAAACAAGGATGAAATGGTCACCAGAGTTGTTGGCCACAAGGATATTGTTAAAAACTTTCAATAAAGCAGACTCGGTGCTATGCAGTTTTAAAACCAGATCGAAAGATCTCCAAGACATCATGCTCATCCAGGAAGGACTTTAACTGAGCATGAACAACTTTCTCCAAGATCTTAGAGATAAAAGGCAGCTTGGAGATGGGCCTAAAATTAGCAAGCACACTGCTATCAAGGTGTGATCAGGTTTTTTAAGTAGGGGCTGCACCACTGCATGTTTAAAACTTAAAGGAACAATTCCAGAAGACAGACTGCTATTAATGATCGCTAAGACCGACTGTCCTATACTAGGAAAGACCTCTTTAAAGAGGCGGAGGGGGAGAGCAGGGTACAGGGACAGAGGGGTCAGATGCAGGGGCTGAGATGAGAGCCCGAGCAGTAGAAACCTATAATGGGAAGGCATCTCATTATAGGTTCATCTCATGACGTGTAATAACTTCCTGCACTAAAAGTGCAGGAAGTTATTACACGTCTAAGTGCACTAAAAGTGCAGGAAGTTATTACACGTCATGAGATGCCTCCAAGCTGACAGGCTGTGGGGCATTGAGAACAGTGTTAATGGTTTTAAATAATACATGTGGGTTGTGACGATTGGACTCGATGGTGTTTGACAAATATTCTCTGGAGGATTTGGAGAGAAACTTGCAGCTTGTCATTCTTCCACTTCCGCTCAGCATTGCGGCACTCCTGTCTAGCTGAGCGAGTTCTTGCATCAAACCAGGGCTCAGATTTAACTTTGGTTTGACCAGTTTTTAATGGAGCCACGGAGTCCAGTATGGTTTGACAGGAGTGGAACCTGGAGCTCTTGAGCTCTTCTGTGCTGGCAGAGGCAGGACCAAAACAGAGCTTATCAAAATCCGCGGAGAATTTAGCGGCAGTGCAGCAGTTAAAAATCCGACGTCTCTGAACTGGAGCGCCGGAATTAACCTCAGCACATGGGAAGGAAACCGAAAACACCACAGGCAAATGATCAGAGATCGCATCGTCATAGATCTCTAAGTTAAACACAGACAAGCCATAGGAGAGGACGAGGTCTAATGTGTGTTCATGTTCGTGCGTGGGACCAGACACACACTGCACCAAATTAAAAGAGTCAATAAGGCTTAAAAAGTCCTTCACGAGCGGCTTATCAGGACAACACAAGGGAAAAAGGGCCCAGTCATACTGTGGCATAATTTTAGCCAGAAGACCAGAAAAGTCATTCACAAAGTCCTTATTGTATTTTGGCGGTCAGTAGATGACGGCGCACAACACCGGGTCGGAGCGTCCCACCTCAAATAAAGACACGTCAAAGCTCGGAAATGAGGAGAATGTTCGCTGTTTTACAATTAAAACTCCGCGGGGAGTTAAAGTAAGAGCAGCCGGCAGGTAAGAATTCAACTAGAGTGCTGCACTCACCGGCACCGATCCAAGTCTCTGTCATGCAGAGGAAATCCAGGACACGGGAGCTGAAGAAATCCCTCACGATGAATGTCTTCCTTGCCAGGGATCTAGCATTCACCAAGCCAATCCTGGTGAGAGCTGGGGCCGGTGATCCGGTAGACTGAGGCGCCCTGGAAAACGTCCTCAGGAGCCGGTGGTTCACCCCACGCTGAGAAAGCCGAAGAGGGCCGAGACGGCGGGGACGGAGTCCTTCAGAAGAGCCAATGACAGGTACCAGATAGGCGTCGATGGGATCCAGGAAGCGCCGGGGCACAGCAAAAGAATGTGATAATCCAAATCCTGTCTGGGAAATGGACAAAGAGCGAGCCAGCCAGAGTTTCTGAAGCCGACCGCCGCGCCTGCTTCGGCGCCGTGAACGCTTACGCCGAGAGGGTAGGGCCGAGGCCTGGCACAGGTGAGAAGGAATTCCCCGCCAACAGCGGGGGCAAAGTATTCTGTTCACAGCCATCACGCACACTTATATCTCTAACATTTTGCTGGAGAAATAAAAGGGACTGGCGATCATACACCAGCAGAGACTTGATGTGATTGATGCTGATGGTGAAAAACAATATAAATACCAATACCACACTGGCGCCATCTTACTTCTCAGATTGAGCTCCCTCCTGGCTCCTAAGCAATATGGCGTCTCATAATTGGTGTATGTCATACTGTGCATGTGTGTCTCTTTAGTCTGTTGGCTATAGATATTTACCTGGCACACTACCTGCATCTCACCTCAGAAGCAGTATTATACACATTTTGTACTTAAGGCTATCTTGTGGACTGTTTTTTGATTTGTGGATGGTTGTTCATCTGTCCTAACTGAAAACATTTATAAAATGGTATTGTTGGGATTTGTGCTATGCCTCAAAAGGGGTAGTGCCATAAGGTTGTAAAAAGGGTATCAGATGGCTATCAATATTATTACTAATTATCATTAATAATTATGAAAAATGATATGACTTGATTTACTCTAAGTCACCTCTAGATGGGGCACCACTCTGTAAACAGAGATAAATAATAATTAATTGAATAATTATAATAACATTACCATATTAATATTAGCAATAGTTGAAGGAATCCCTGGAGTTCTTTATAACAGCAGAGGTTGACAAATCACTTATGCCTATGTGCAATATTAAACAGACAGCATGTGTATTCCAAAAGAGTATTTATTGCTAAAACAGACAAAGCAAACAACACATAATATACAGATTATAAAGATCCACACAATCTAATCTGAATAGATTAGGG
>CAFUXE010001117.1:0-13228 GCA_903364295.1 Serranus cabrilla
TGTTTTCAAAATGCACCAAATTCGCAGGATAGCTTTCTTAGAGTCTGTTGATGCGTGTCAGGGTGAAACTCTTTGTAAAAGGACAGAAAAACACCATATTATGACGTGTTTTTGTGAGAGTGATCAAACTTTAAAATTCCTTAAAATGCCTAAAAATGCTTAAAATGTCCCAATTTCAGTGTGTCGATACATATTAGAGCCTAATCTATCCAGAAATGACATAAAAACACCATGTTGCGAAATGGCCCAATTTTCAAAAAGTCATACTATATAGCATGTCGTTTTTTTTGGGCCAAAACATAAAATGTTTTCAAAATGCGCCAAATTCACAGGATAACTTTATTAGAGTCTGTTGATGCGTGTCAGGGTGAAACTTTTTGAAAAAGGACAGAGGGGAGGCAAAATGTGCCTAAAGTGCCCTCTTTACTGGCGAGAACGCGCTGATGTGCCCTTTTTTCTTTTCACCCGTCTTTCAAAAAGTCTGTACATGCCACTGATGTTCACACATGTATATATTGTAATGGGTATGTAGGAGTGATTATATGTATATGTAAATACATTTTAATGTATTAGTGGATTTGTTCCTCATGCAAGAGACTGATGCTCAACTTATTGTTGTTTATTTTATTGATAACTTCTACCTGAAAAGTGAAGATAATAAAAAATAAATGACAAAAAAAAGATTACCTCTTTGTCACTCTTTGAAAAATGTTGATAAAAACAGAATGCAATTACTTTCAAATCCTTTTTAAAGTGTATTCATTTGAATACAGTACAAAGACAAGATAAACTTTTGCTTGTTTTTTTGTTTTTTCGTAAATACACACATGTACTTTTTTGTAAATATATAGACATATGCACTGTGTCTGATGTGTTTTTTCTGCATTTTCACATTTAACATCAAAATCCTTAAAAACACAACTTAAAAATGCTATAATCTCTGAATATGCACATTTAACTGCACATTTTAACTGTAGCACTCTGTAACACTCTCTGTGTGGACTGGCTGCTACATCACACTTTTTGATTGAAATGTAGAAATTTGGACCAGGACTGACTCCAAACTAGTTGTGATGTCACAAATCCTGCTTGTAGATGTTTCGTCTAAAAATGAGATTTTCAGTAAGCACAAAGAAACCTTCAGCTTTCACCAGATGAATGTGGAAACAGCGTTCTAGTGTCAAACTCTGCATATATATCACTCTGCACAGTGAAGCTCATGCATTTAACAAGAAGAAGAAAAATTTTGAAAATGAATAGCTTGACATTATAATATAGACTATTATAGACAAAATGAAAATATAATACAGAACTAAAGCACTGAAGTAGTTTTTTAATTTGGTGTGTTTTTGGAGGAGGCGTAGGGAGCGAGGAGGTGTGAGCTGCAAGACGAGACAAAGATCAGTGGCTGTGCTTTGATTTTTACCAACAATTGCTGTTTGAGACGGCTCATATTCCCGAGCTTCATATTGTCCGAGCTTCAGCGGAGAACATCTTGTCCTGGACACTTTGCTAAATTGCACGTAAAGAGACTTAGCTTGCCCTTTCCTCTGCTGAGGACTAGTTTCTCAAAATACTCACCTAGGAAAATCATTCACACATTATGTTATCATTGGAAAACAGCACATATTATAAAACAGTATTGTTGCCTTTTATGCTGTGTGTTGTTTTCCAGTGATTGCACGAAGGATCCTTCAGAAACATTGAGGTTTTAACGGTGCCACAGTATACTGCTGCAAAGGTGAAAAAGGTCAAACATACAACAGGATTGTGGAGGACGGCATATGGTGGTGATGTGCAAAGTGAAGCCTAAGACTAATATGCTTACGTTCATTACAGTAAAGTCTCGTCTAGAGTCTAACAAGATGTTGACAGCAAGAGAGAGAGAGAGAGAAGAAAGACCACGGGTGAGTATACCAACAAGACAGGCGTAGAAGTCATCTGCTTTATTTACTTATGTCAAACAATAATACATAAGAGAGGAGAGGTCAAATGAAAACCAACCATCTACATTAAAATAAAGAAATTTCCGTCCTGAGATCGACAAAAAGCAGGGAACAGACAAAATATCTACTGTGGTTGTTGGGATGGAGAGGGGACAGTGGCAGTTTCAGCAAATTGAAGATGATGGTTGTGGGGAGATTAGGGGGAGATTGCAGAACTCGAGAGGGGGTAGAAGGTAAGCAATCACTGGGATGCTTGGCTGTAGGCACATTCAAAAGTTGAAAACCCCACGACTAAAGGATTTTACAGCTTTTTTTATATTCAGACTTCTTATTTCGAAATCTAAGACTCATATATTATCATTTTCAAAAAAAAAGAGCAAGGTATTCTTTACATTTTTTCATCCTGAGGAGACAAAATCATTTTTTAAACATAAATACAACACTGCAGGGAGAACAATAAGAGAGATGCTTAATAGATTTCCCATTTCCATATATATTATTTTCTCAAGGTTGCCGCACCCTCAGACTTTGGCAGCGTTGGTGCATTTGAGATCATTCGGGAAAAACAGCCCTGTTTGTCCACAGGAACATTCGGAGAGCCACACAAACAGTAAAAGGAAACAGGGAGAGAAAAAAAAAAGCAAAATCCCCAGACTTTTGTGTTTAGATTGGATACAGCAATATACCCACCACATAAACTAGATGAATATTTGGAGGCCATAAGCTTTTTCAGCTGAACATACATAGTTGTGACGCTGAAGAAATAAAAAGCTGTAAGCTGCTGGAATTATAACCTGCTGCATCGCCTTTTAGAAAAGATCTCTGGGGCTGTGCCTTTGTAAGAAGATGTATTTTGTGACCTGTGCTGATTTGTACCTTGTGTTGTACTTAATAAATGCTTAAAACAACATTTAAATGGTGTGGCGCTCACACGCAACCCTTCCAGTTTAATTCAGTGGTGCTATAGAGATGTGCTGCAGCTCCACGGCAAAACACAACAAATCTTTTAATGATATTGTGCAATACAGTTATAAGGCTGGTGGGTTAACTGTACAAGCCTCCTCAGGACCATCTGTATTATTGATTAAAGTATTTTCTTGCTAGGTAGGAGCCAAATGGAGTGGACTGGCCTCACGACTTTATCTCCTGCAGACGTTAGGGAGGGATGCTGGGAAGGACTCTGAGATGAGAGCCCCGGGGGCCCAAGGGCAGCCAGGGGACATGACTGAGGTTGACCAAAGCGGTGTGGAGGGGACGTCACCCCCCCTACCCACCACCCTCTGTCATCTGTAGGTTAGAGAAGCAGCGCCAAGACTCTACAGAGCGAGCAGCTGCCTTTATTTTCTCTATCCCTCCCGTCCCTCTGTTTGGAGAGAAAGAGCTGACCCTGCTTTGAACGCTGCGTCTGCTCGCCTTCCTTCTCAGCAGTATTTAACGTGCATAATATGCGACTAGACCTTTGCACCGGGTAAAGGTCTTCATGGACTTATTGGGATTTACTAAGGGATTTTTACAACCAGCATACGTCAATTCCCCTCCACTTTACCCTCAGGCCATCTCGTGAGCGTCTCGTTGCCCTTGAAAACGTGTTAACAGTCGATAGTCTGTGGCCACAGAGATAAGTTATAGATCTAAATGTCCTCCGTTAGATGGACTGTGATTGGTGTAATCTATCATTTCCTGGGCAGCATAACTTAAAATATTTTCCAAGCATTAAAAAAAACTTAATTCGAAATGAAGATTTTCACTTACTAGAATTTAGTAAATTGAGGCACAATAAGTCTTTCAGTGAGGAATGTGATTTCCTCAGAGCTTGAATCTGAATATGAGGCCGCAGAGCCAGAGAGGGGAGGCTGAAACCAGCACCAGGAACATGGCAATTATCCTGATTACTGATGCTTCGAGGCTCCTCTGACCCCAAATCCCTCCCTGTATCTCTCTCCCTCTTTCTTTCTTTTGCTGAGATCTGTCACATTGCACAGGGCCCCTCAGCCAGGCAGGGAGCAACCATGTATAATCCAACAGAAAACAAATCCCCTCGATCAAACACAGCCCAGCTTTTTAAAGCAGGCCTCTGAGCCCAGGCGCCATGGTGCGGTGCTGAGGCCCTCTGAGACGCTGTGGAGGCTGTGATTTAGCAACCCCCCCGCCTCCCTCCCCACTTTAAAACCCCGCTGTCCTCCCCTTCAACGCCAGCCAGCCAGTCCTAACCTTCAGTTTGTTTAAGCACTGCTGAACCCTGTTGGCCCCGGACAGGGGGAGGGTGGGCTTAGATAATGACATGCCATATGCCACTCTGCCTCTGCAGCTGAGTGAGCCGTGCATGGATCAGCTCAGGCACAAATCTATTTGAAATTTAATTCTATTATCCTAATATGGGCTAAGCGTCCATTGTCCAAATCGGGAATTGTGGAATGGACCAGAGTTGCAGGGCTAAGATGCATCCCATCAATAGGAGCTCATTAATGTGTGTAGAGGACCAGGGGGACAGACAGTTTGGAGCCGGTACAGTAGAAAATGCAGCCACAAAGCAAAGATGGTAAAAGTATCTGTACCACCTTATTATATTTAACACAACGTGAAAAAAAAGCTTCATTTTGCGTCGTCTTTTCTGTTTCAGTCGGCTAAACTTGGCTCAAAAATGTCCAGATTCCTCGTGGTACCTAATAGGAAATCCCTCGCTATTTGAAAAGGGTTTGATTTCAGCCCTTTGAGTGAATGAATACTCTCCACTGGCAGTGTCCAGCAGCCAGGCGTCACCCAATATTCCCATTAGCAGCGAGGCCTGGTGCCTCAGACCTCCACTGGTGGGAAAGGCCAGACACCAGAAACTCCACTGCCTCAAGTGTCTCCTCTTCACTTCAACATCATGTGACAGGGTTTAATGCTTGGATGCAGAAGCCAAACGGAGGGGATTTAGGGACGGGATGTATCTGTAAATCTGTCAAAATATTTCTACAAGACAGAAAATATGCTGGAATCACAGTGTGGCTGGGGTATTAAGCTGTTGAAACAACATGAAAATTTTTCACTGGAATGTTAAGGAGGCTTACTGTGCAAATTTAAGCCAAAGGGGCTTGGTATTCTTTCCACTGAAATCTTTGTCAAAGACAGCAGTGTGTCCACAAACACCATCAAATTTAAGGCTCATAGTTAAGATTAAGAAGGGGTCGTTTTAAGGGAAAACAGGTCTATTCACGGAGTGATCAAAGAAACGTTATTTCCTGCTTTGTCTTCAATATTTATGTGTAAATCCTTTCTTTTTTTTCAACAATGCTGTCTGTCCTTTATCTCTGGGTGGCCAAAATGTAAACATTTAAAAGATTATTAATTAAATATAGCAGGTTTTTTCAGTGGCGGTGGTTTTCCCGCTTCAGTACAGTAAAAAAGGATCTACATCACACATCACGCGCCGCTCTAGATCTCACAGAGCTGCTGCTGCTGAAACAAGGGCCCAATTTCCCACTGACTTCTAGAGGACATACGTTAAAAAATAATGACAGACTTCAAAGCCGAGATGTGGCTTCTGAATATATTCTTAAAGAAATTTATTTTACACCTCAAAACAAAAAAGGGGATAGGGATTAGGGATGTGGTACATTGGGAATGTATTGACAACTGTAGTTTACATTTTTTGGTGTAAGCTCAGAGAAAAATGTTAATACAGTCATAATAATTGCACTTCATAAATCTAGACTGATGCCAGTATTTCCCCACAACAAAGCTCCGGCTCCCTCTCTCCAGTTACTAAATTCAATTTACCATTGAAATCTGACGGACAAAAGAAATGCTAATTTAAGACCAGAGGACTGCTGCACTGATCCAATTTTTCTCTTTCGCTTGAGTCCCACAAGACAATAAAACATCGCAGTAATTTAAGTGCAGTACATTCAAGGGAATCTCACAGTCATAATAAATATTTCACTCCTCTGAATCATCAAGTTAAGACTGGCCCTGGCTAAATGGATCCCGACCAGGGGCTGAACCGGACAAGGGAAAGCACTGAGCCTTGTCTCATTTCATCTGACGCCAGAGGACACGGCAATGATTGTTTCCATTTTGTATTTGTTTGCAGGATCAGGGGTGAATAGCGCCCCCGAAATAGGACTTCCATTTGTTCCCACCTCTTTCTGTCACCATGAAAACATTCGACAGAAGTACTGGATGTAGCACTGCAACTACAGTTAGAAAGGAGTCATGTGAGAACTTGATCTAGCTGCAGAGAATATCTAAAGCCTAAAAGGGAGCTAGATCTGCAAAATATCTCCTGTACATTACTCAGATATGATGCTCATGGGACTGGGGAATCAGTTTTTCAGTCTTGGTGGTAGAAATCTTATAATGACACAATTAAAAAAGAAAGAAAAGTCTGAGGATTTTGATGAACACAAACTAAAATTCACACACGCGCATGCACTCAGCCACATACACGCATAAAGATACACATATGGTTATGTAAATAACCTCCCAATCACATTCTTCATTGTAACATTTCTTTTTCTTGTTTTTTTCTTGCAACATTTTCTTTTTTAAATAAGTATTTCAAGATTTATTGTAGATTCCAGTGTTGGTTAGGAAAAAGAGCTCTCCGACCAGGTTCTTACAGAACCAAAGCAGCGACTATGCCTCACACCCGGACATAAGAACTGCACATCAGCTTGAGGAGGAATTATTAAATCATAAAAACAAAAGTGGAAAACAAAAAGCATTTGAGACACTTTTCCCCATAGCAGCCAATGCATATAATAAACCTACAAATATATAAAACAACAAAAAATAGGTTCAAGTTTTTTCAAGTTTCTTAAATATATCATATCCAAACTACCCAATTCCAAACTTCAAAGTTAACAAGATTCAAGCAGTGCAATTTATGTATCAATTATAACAGCAATAATAACTAATATTGTACTATCCTCTTAATTCAACCTTATGATCCTTGTACATATACACCCGAGCATAATTTTAGTCTCCTCACGTATCAGTACATTTTGTATCTGTATGTGTTTGTCTATGTGTGTGTTTCTGTGTTACAGAGTTTTGGATTTTGAAAGCAGCCCTAAACTTTCGGCCCTTTTAAGACCCTTTCAGTGACAACCTACACAGTAGCTTCATCCGTAGTATTTGGAAGGGGGATACAAGTGCTGTACGCACTCCATGTCAAGCTATGATTCTCGTCAAAAAGTTCAGGCAAGTAAAACAACAACAAAAACAAAAACAGAAGAAAAAAATAAATCAATCCAAAATTCCTATTGGCAAACCACACAATGGAACATCTGGAGAATCTTGAAATCCCTTTTTCTCTCCCACTGGCAATTAGTACCACCTTTCATATTTGGGATTCCCACAGCCTGCCTTGAAACCACCAAACCTACGGTCACACAGCACAACAACTGCTCTTCTCTAAGCTCCCACACTAGTTAAAGCAGTGCCACTCTCAGCAATCTGTACCCAGAAAAAAACAAAAACAATCTGTTCTTTAACTTTGATTTTCTTCACAAAATTCACAACTCTTGATTCTCTTCCTCCTCTTGTCCCCCCCTCTATCTGTAAACAGGGAGGCGGATGTGTGCATGCTGGTGGTCTAACAGACGTGGCACAGACACAGTCTCGTAGCCTTTGCCAAGCATCTGCTCCTTGATGCAGGGTGGGTGGATGTCGTTGATCAGGTACTCCAGAGACTGCAAGCTGCTGCTCAGCAGCGATGTGTTGCACATGCTCTTGCTGGGCAGGCTGCAGCACAAACCTCCCCCGCTGTCTATAGCAGGGTGATGATGATGGTGGTAGTGGTGATGGTGGTGGGGGTATCCCATCTCTCTGTGCCCCGTGACCGGCCCTCCTGTAGAGGTGGCCAAAAGCTCCTGGGGGTTGTAGCAGTCACTGTCAGGTGTCACCAGCACACTGTTCCACGGCGGGGCAAAGTATTGACCCACTGAGAAATTTCCATGCATGCCCACACAGTTCAAAGGGGAAGAGCTGACTTTGTCCATCCCGCCTCCTCCGCTGGCGCTCGCTGTCAGGTGGTAAGGTCTGGAGGAAGAGGAGGACACTTGTGCCGCCATAATCCCTCCCCCTGGAACACAGGTTTCGGGGGACTTGCTGATGGCGCCCCCTCCTCCACTCCCTCCGCTGTACATGCGGAGCACAGCCTGTTGATGATGATGCTGCTGCTGCTGCTGTTGTTGCTGCTGCTTCTGCCAAAGGATGTAGTCCATACCATCTGCGTACACACCCGTCTTCATCGCCTCTGCATTTTGAGCCGGCAGCCCGGGCCCCGTGTACACCATATTAGCCTGGGGGCCCATTCCTACCACGTAGCCTCCACCTGAGTGGCTAGAAGGGACCCCCATGACTGCTGTGCCCTGCTTGGAGGGGCTGGAATTTGACGGTGCAGTGGCAGCCCCCTGGCACACCTGCTGCAGCGCCTGGGCCTGGCAATGCTGGTTGATCTGGTAGATGATGCTCTGGATGGAGGGGAGGTTGGACTGTGCTGGCAGGGCCAGGCCTCGTCCCCCTGTTACAGGAATCACTGAGCCAGCTACAGTGACATTTGGGGGGACTGACAGCACGGGGCCCTCTGGAGGCTTTGAGGGCCCCGTGTGGTATACCATTTGGCCATGGCCACTGGCTAAAGTGCTACTACTAGGGGGTGGGTATGGGGCAACAGCTATGTGGGCAGGAGAGAGCTTAGTCCGTCTGCCTTCGGAGTTCTTGAGAACACCTTTTGAAGGGACAAAGGTGGCTGTTGATGATGATGATGAGGAGGCCTTGACGATGGCGAGCAGGCCTTGGTAGCCCCCTGTGTTGATATAGGGACTATAGCGTTGCCCTGTGGTGTCGTATCCATTCACAGTCCGATTAAGGTGCTTGTGCTGGGGAACCCTGATGTTTGTGGGGAAGATCTTGATGGACAGAGGGCTGCTGGCCGTCTTCTGAGCAAAGGCATCAAGTTCTGCCGCAGTGGGGTAGCGTGGGGAATGTGCGGGCACCACCAGCTCACCTGCAACACAAACAGAGAGAAAAAGTGTGAGTGAAATGAACGATTGGGATTAAAAAAAAAAGAAACCTAGATGGGGGCATGTGCTGCAGAAGAGAACAGACCAGGAGTTTAATTACCAGAAATATCGAAGGAGCCAACAGCAATGGCAGCCACAAAGTCAGATCAATCAATCAATTGCAATAACCACTACTCTGCTGCAACAGTAAAACCTGGCAGCGTTACACTGACCACATCTACAGCAGGCTGAGAAATGTGAGTTTGCTACAAGAGCAGGTGAATAAAACCAGATGCAAACAGCGGAGTAACCCAAACAGAGTTTGCAAATAGTAAATCAGGACTGACAGTCATTTACTTCCCATCACTCCTCTCCTCCATTTGAGCTTTCCTTCCATCTCATTTCACACCCTCCTGTGGAAGTTCATCCCTAGGCAAATGGATCTTTTTAAAAACTCATTCTGTCAAAGCCTGGTACCTTAGGCGCTGTTAAATCAGTGCATTGTGAAATTAATTCGGACTCTCTTTAGCATTGAATTAGGTTAGCCTTGGATACCAGGCAGGCAGGGACGAAGGGGAGGGGATAAAAGCTTGTTTAATTGCAGTGGCACATTTGAGATTTATAAGTGGTATCACTTACTGGGTCTTACCCTTGGCCACAGAATTTCCACATTTATTCAGTCCAGGAGTACGTAGAGAGGCCCACACAAAAAACCAATTAACCGTCTGTGGGGAATTACTAGCCTGGTTAAGGTGAACTACATCAGGCCGCAGCCAAGTCAGGATTGCTACAGTGCTGCAAACTTGGTCATGGATGAAACTGAAGATTGATTTAAAGATGAGCACATTTAAAAAGACAGAAACACATGATTGGTGTGATTAATTAAATCAAACATAAGACAAGCCGATTCTTTTTACTTTTGGACTACTTTTTCAGTGCTGAACACAGATGAACAACAAGATGTCTTTTCTGTTCATGTAAATATATTGTTAGTATCTATTTTACATTTACTGAATAACACACGACAGAACAGACAAAAGACATGAACAGAGCCGTTGCTATATAAATGCACATGTAAATGCTGTGTACTGTTTGCCGTATGAAACCAATCCAAACCCAAAATTCAATTCAGCAGTGAGCGCGGTGAGTGAGACTAGCAATGGCCCCTCGCTCAATGAGCCAAGGCTTGGCCATTGTGAATTGAGGTGGCAAACAGGAAAATGGCAATTTCTAAAAACCCCACCATGTGTCATTGTTTGGGGGCTGGGCATGGAGGTGAGAGGCCGCGGTGAGATTGGATTTAAACGACATTATTCAGGCAATTTCATGGCTACTTAGCTCAGTGTAACAAAAAGGGAGGGGGTTGGGAAAAGAACTCAATTTACAAGCAATATATCAGCTGCCACAAATGACTTGCAACCCCTTCAAAAATGACATTTTTATGCAAAAGCTAACAAAACGCACAAAAATTAACTGCCATAACTGTGCCGTCAGCAAATGTCCTGGCGACCTAAGGAGTCTGCAGGGTGCAGGCTGTGACTAGGACTCACTCCATTTCCTCTCCGATTGCAAAATCATTTTAAAGAGACTCCACAGCCAAGTAGTCACAATTCTCATTTCTTTGCTCCCATTACAGATAGCACGGGGAGTTCATTTCAACAACCCTATGGGTCTCCAACTGTGAAAATGATTAAATCTACAAGATCCATATCATAAAAGAAATAAATTGGGAATTTAACAGCAGAGGAGAGAGACTGTGAATATCCCAAGCCAAATTAAGTGCAAGACCTATTCCAGTCGGTTTGGTTCATCCCGCAGAGCGCATGCTTTCTAAATCAGAGACACTCTGCTCCAAATTAGAATTCAAATTTGTAAAAATAGCCTGGATTTAATGACTTACTTTTAATCAGAGTGAGGGAACCTGGTGCCATCCTAATGGGCAAGGCTGAGTGTGCCAGTCCAGCCTATCTAAGATCTAACCAACCTTACTGAGGCAGAGCTTCGCTTCCCTGGTGACGGCAGTGCCATTTGCTTTGATGTTCTGACTCGCAGTGGAAAACTGACAGAAGACTTACTTCATTTGCTCAGAAGATAAAAACATGCTCATTTCAAAGCACATTGCTGGTCCACATGCAAATGGAATGGCAGCATTTTTTCTGATCTTCTTTACATGAGGGCGAAAAAAAACCATCTTTGATCATCACATGGTCTAAATGAGGAAAAATACTTGGCTTTCAGGCATATCAAGGGCCTGTGCCCTGCCGCCCCGACAAGCCCCCAGCTGCAATATGCCCATCATTCCACCTAATTACTGCCACATGAGGAAAAAAAACTATAAAAACAGCCAGGAAATTCATTAAAGGGTGGCTAATTCTATTCCTTCTCACTGACTGAGTCCATATTTTCCATGCCTGAGCCTGCATGTCTTCTGAGAGAGACGAGGAAGCCCTCTCCCTCCGTCTTTTCCCAGCTTGGCCCTTGTTTGTCAATAGGCAGAGCCTTTGGCACACCAACCTGGCATCAAAGGGTTTCACACTTCACAGGCCACAGGGATTAGAGGCCTTTCAGGCCTACAAAACCCATCTCAGCTCCACAAAGGCTTCCGGTTATTAGAACCCACAGGCATAAAGGAAGAAGAGGAGGAGGAGGCAAATGAGCATCTGGATGCTTCTGATTCCAGCTTCCTCAATAAAAAGTTCCATGGTATAAATTTTATAGCAAAGTTGATTACAGTAAGTATGGCCGCAAACCGGGGTGTAATTTCACTCTCATACATACACTGTTAAACACTGTGTGTGTTTGATGTGCAGGGTCTCCACATCTCTCTCCACCAGAGCAGTAAGTCTATAAGTGAGGACAAGGAGGTTAAAGGAGAGAGTCTCTTTTTAGGCTGGCACTCTGTGACTTATTGGTTTAGGCTGCAGTAGATCATAGCTATGAGCAGCAGCATACAGATGGTGCTGGCTGATAAACACCCTCTGAGGCAGCCAGCACTGCCTCCTTTGTGTGAGCCCTCACCTCCTCATAAGGTAGGGGGTTTCCTGCACCTGTGCACACTCTCCGGCGTGGCCGTGCATGCAAACACAATGCGTGAAAACAGGAAAAAAAATAAAAAACAGGCAAAAACATACACACACATCTGCATCTGCAGTTGTGTGTCTCATTTGCCATCAGTGGAGCATGTTGTTATCCTCTGCTCAGCTCTCTCTCATGAAATGTAGGGCAGGGACAACAACAGGTGCCTGTGCGGGCGACAGCCTGCAATGCCTCCTGGGCTAAATGCTTCACACTCGCTTCATTTCGACATGCGACAGCCTTGTAAGGATTAATTATTTCCCTGGGGATGGAAGAATATGGTTTTTCCCTTCCTGTGAGCAGGAGGCTATGTGCTCTCACAAGCACATGAAACAGCTTATAGTAAATGAACAGGGAAACCTGGGTGAGCATTGCTATAACAATCAGCAAGAAAAAAAAAAAGTTTCACATGAAAGGAATGTAAACAAACCAAGCATATGATTGAACCACATTGGAGATGAGATAAAAGCTCAGGCAAACACATGCATTAGTTCTGAGAGATCACGCGCCAGGGAGCGGAGATGGCAGGGAGGCAATTAATGGGCTGACCTTCGTCCTTAATCACCCAGTGCCTGGCACACAATGCCCATGTGTCAGAGCAGCACATCTCTAAATGCCACCCCTCATTAGCACGATGCACGTAGTGAGAGAGGCTATCTGTGCAGCGTTACACTCTCCAGCGGTCAGACGGAGATAGCAAGGCTGGGAGAGGATAACATGGCAGCACAGAGCCGGACTGAGCTGCAGTAGGCCATGATATGATCTAGAAATCCCATTTCACTTGGAGGATGGGCACTCTCCTTTCTCTCCATTTTTGATTGGCATGAAACTCCCCAAGCGCAACGTCCTTGGTGTACCCAGTGCTGTTACTGTGATTGCATGTGTGCTTGCGTGTATGCACACATGTGTGTGTGTATCTGTGTGCGTTTGGTGAAAGGGGTACCCAATTCTGAACACTCAATTAACACTCCTTTAATTAGCCAGCAGTACATTTTGAATTCTGATGAACTAATTTTCTTGGTGTGAGGGTGGAGGAGGTGGTGGAGGGCTGGTAAAGATGAGGTCCACTGGGTACAAAACAGCAATAAAGAGGGAACTGGTTAGATTAGACTGTAAAAAATCCATTACATTCTGTGCACTTCTTCCAAGTGAGAGGTCAAATTGTGTTGATCACAAGAAGCAAAGGCAGACAGAGAGAATATGAGAGCAGGGAGT
>CAFUXE010001117.1:23340-41023 GCA_903364295.1 Serranus cabrilla
GTGTGTGCGTGTGTACATGTGTGCACGTCTCTGTTGCAAGGAGAAAAATTCTGGACTTTACAGCAATTGATTGGAGAAATTCAACTGAGACAAAACCGGTTTTCTGAGTTTGATTTCACCGCAGATGCATTCATCATGATGTGAAATAGTTTCTGTCACAATTAGGGTACATAAGTCATTGCAATGTAACCAAAACCAAAAGTATGGTGAATCACTGTGTGTGTGTGTGTGTGTGAGAGAGAGTTGAGGCCAGGCCCTGCTGGGGCTAGAGACACAGGGGAACACCCAGGTTTAACCAAAAGTCTGATCCAATCACAGGACAAACATGGGAGGGGCAGCGAGCTGTGTGGTTAACCTGCAGCGGGCCCGGATAAAGAGCACAGACGTGCACGCCCAGTGTGACAATGACGTTCTCATGAAATGTCATGCCTGGCTCAAATGTAACCACTAAGTAATGAATAAACAAATGAAAAGCTGCTGAAATCTGAAAAGATATCACTTTTGGAAAATGGCCAGGCATAAATATTCCCATCAACCAGTCAATTGAGGGATTCTGGAGCTGTTATTCTTTCGCTGACATGTGGCAGAGTAATTGCCGTCTCGGCCAGGAAGGAGGAGGCAGGGTAGCGGTGGGGGCTGCCGGGCCTCCTGTCCAGCCATGTCAACGTTACTCATCACTGGACCGGTGCACCTCCCTTTCCCCTCCAGGAGCAGGGCTGTTACGCTCACCCCCGCTCCCTGGACCTTCAGACCCACAGTGGAGGAGGACGATCAAGGAGAGGGCTGGGCAGCGAGGGAGGTCGCCGCTGGCCGAGGGTGGCCAGGGTCAGTGGTATCCATTCACCCCTCTCCCCTTGCAGGGCCTTTCTCTCTCATCTGTCTGGATGGGTGCCCTCTCTCTGGGGCACAACACGATGAGAGGCCCTGGCTCCGCTGCAGTCTCTCTGCCTTTCATGTCTCCATCTAGGGCAGTGGTAGAGAGACGTGGAGGGGAGGACAGAGGAGGGGGCAAGCTACAAATGTCACCCATAAGGGGGGATTTAATTAAAAATGACAGGGGCTGGCGCTGGAGAGTGCAGCCACATATGCGCGGAATTTGGGCGCAGTGAAAGCAAGTGCCTATGATTTATAATTCAAGTAATGCTCTGCACTCCTTTTAATTCTACGGCCAAAGAAAAAAATATCAAAAGGCCGCCTCTGTGAGGCTAATCCAATATGATATTTTTAAGGGCAGGCGGTCAATGGCTTTTTGAAAAGCCAGCTCCTCTGTCTCCCTTTCTGCTTCTCTCTCTCTCCTCCACTTGTCTGTCTTTCCCCATCTTCCTCTGCCACTCCCTCCTTTCTCTCCCCTGCACTCCCTGCTCTACAGTACCTCACCCAACCCCCCCGAGTCCAGACACAGAGCGGGCTGCGATAATGGAAACATCCCGCTCTCCGCCTCCCGTTTCTCCCACTAAGCTCTGTGCGCTTGGGGGAAATTGATTGTCTGGCGAGCCGATCTGAACGCTTCCAGCTGATGGTAGAGCCAGTTAAGTCCTTTTTTATTGAGGGTATGAGGGATTTTTAATGGGAGTCGCATCAATGATCTGTGCAGCCACTCGGCATCTGCATGCAGGGGCTTTTGCTAAAACCCTCCTCGCCCTCTTATCCCAACTGCACCGCCACCCCGGTCCTCACACACACACACGCACACACACAGACTACTTTTGTGTAAAGGACAGCAGATGCAAATGGCACAGCTCACCTCCGCCTTGCTGCCAGGTAATCCCCCTCCTGTGCTCTCACTCACTCTGTCTCTTTGAGGGGTGTATTCTGGTATTCAGCCTCCTGTTGAGAGCCCAGGTCACCTTACCCACAACCCCCCATTCAACGTTGGCACAAACTGGGCCATGAACAATCAATCACAGGGACCTGCTCAGCATGGTGACCTGAGTGTGCCCACTTCTGCAGCCAGACCCACTGTCTGCCTTCCTGCACCCCTTCTGGGCCTGGATGAACAATTGCCTTATTGAGGCCAAGAGCTGCACAGTGGTGGAAATCCAACACTTGCTCCCCCCCTCCCCCTCCAAGGACAGAAAGGAGGCTATTATGTTCAAACATCCTCATTATGAACCTCAAGTCAGTGGCTGTGGTAGTCTTTCAATCAAAGGGTTTAACAGGTGGAGAGAGAGAGAGGGAGGGAGGGAGAGTTAGACAGAGAGGGTCAGTACGAGGGAGGGCAAAGGGAAGACTGGAGACTGTTCTTTTTCTCTATTGATTTGAGTCCTGACTCCCACTGGCTGCTCCTCAATAAAGGACCCTGAGAGGAAGTGGGCTAATCCTGCGAAATTGGAAGGAGAGAATCGATTAAGACGACTGTTGAGGACTCCCTCCATTTCCCTCCCTTCCTCTTCATCTTTACCTTCTCTAATTCTATTTTGCACAGTTTCTCTTTGTCCTCCCTTTCACTTCACCTCTCTCTGAAACCTCATTAGTGGGCCCGGTTGAACCCCACTCAGCTGAAGAGCTGCCCCTCACACATGCACTTGGAGGCTCTGTTTATGTCTCTCGCTCCCTCTCTGTTTCACACACACCTATACAGCTCCGTATGAGACATCCGTACAGAGCAGCGAAAAACAACTCCAGATCTGAGGACGGAGCAGTCACCTTTTCGTGTGACTCTCCTCTCCTCTTTAGGAGGCGACTGGAGTGTGATGTTGAGCTGAGAAGTAGCTAATTGGCCAGTAAGAAGCTGAGAAAGTACGCAGGCAGAGCTTGATGTCTTTGTCTTTCACTGGGCTGGTTACAGGCCTGATACAATGTCCCACTGATGAAGAAGCACAGAACCATCCAGTCCCACTAAGCCTCTCTAAGCGGAGGTAAAAATTGGTAGGTTAGGGCTCCCCTGCTCTCCATCCGCCAGGCCTTTTAATCGGCTTGAGGTAGCTCGTAGGCCTGCCATGTAAACAAAGGCCGCTAAAGACTCTGGGAGCTTTCAATAAGGAGGAAAAGACCTTTCTCCCCCTCATCAGAAACAAACTCTCACTGTAAAAGGCTTATCCAAATGCTTCGACAAAATTAGGGAGAAATTCACCTTCCAGATGCCTGACTGCTGCAGCTCTCTCTAATCCCAAACTGGTTAGAACTAGTTTTGCCAGCTCTGTAACAGTTTTCAGGCCTGGCTCATCTCTGTCCCTTTACACCATTTTGTGAGTGGACAGAGGGTGGTGCTCGGGGAGCAAACAGAGCAGCTGTCATGCTTTACAGGCGGCCGGCACAGCCAGGGCCAGACACTGTAAATGTTTACAGACCCTCAGGGTCACCCAGGGCCAGTGAGGCACGTTAAACACTGTCTGTTCAGCCCTGTTGCCACGACTGCACAATCAGCACAGCTAAACAGGCCCCCTCACAATGAGTAGCCAAACAACACGGCAATCCAAGGTCTAAGTGCAGAGCGAATGAAACTGTTTAGAATTCCTCAGAGTAACGAGCGAACACACTGACAAACAACAGAAACCGGAAAGTCTATTTTCCTTCACTTATTCACAGTCGGGGTTAACTACCCATTTTTCATCATTCACCACGACCAATAGATTAAATACAAATGACAAACACAAGCCCCTCTCATTCCTTAGCTTTAGGGGAGCTGAACTCCTGACCTCCATCGCTCCCCGCCACTTTGTTAACTCACATTTCCGTCCAAGGGCTTGCGGTGGCTCCAGGGTCTTGCTGGCACACACCGGGTGCTGGGGTGGAGGGTTTTGCCTCCTCTGCAGACAGGCCAGCATGGCGAGGTGGGCACAGTACTACAGCCGGGGGAGTTCTGCGGCCAACCTGCAGCAGGAAAAGAGCAAGAAGAAGAGAAAGAGAGGAACGTTGAGTGAGTTAAGTAGGATGATGCGAGGTCAGAGCTCCGTGCCCGTGTCCGGTAAGCCGGCAGGAGCTGGCTCTGGGCGAGTTGGGCTAGGTTTCTCACCCAGGATTTAATTGGGAAAGCATGCCTACAGCTGCCTGCCTCTCAGTGCTGTGTGCTGAATGATAAACACACACCTGCACTGGGGCAGCACGGTTGACATGGGTTCAGAGCACAGTCCAGGCCAGTCACTCCGCAGCTTCAAACAGCACATCCACACAGCCATTCAACCGCATCTCCCGTCTACGAAACCGTCCTCAAAACAAACACAGGCACCCACAGAAAGTAGCAGGCGCATTCCTTCCAGGGCAGTGTGTACGTGGTGATTGATGGCGTTATCTATGGACAGCAAAAAAATGGTAATGCTGAGAAAACAGCAGTCTGTCTGCTACAACTTAACATGCAACAGCTCTGGGGGACTGTCAGGAAAGGCCTGGGGGACTGTCTGGATGTATGTGTAGCTGTGTGTTGAACCGTATGGTTGCATGTGTGTGTGTGTGAGGAATGCGATGGGTTGGGAGGGGGAGACTGCCAACCGTACATCAGGGCTAGTGACGGCACTAATCAATCTCCCTCTAGGCCATAAATCTCCAGTTCTACACTCCCCCTTTTCCCCACAGCCACCTTCACTCAGGAACAGGGAGGCAGTTGCTGCTAGTTTCCTCTCAAAAAGCCCATCACAGCCCCAGTGGAAACACAGGACACAGTTATATATATATATATATACTACTGCTCCCTCACCAAGGACCCTCAACAATCGAGTAGTAAGGTAGGTATCATTCATCAGCAACATACCAGTGTCACACAGCACAATGATGACTGATTACTAAGTCTTCTACTTGGATTATGTGCCAGATGAGAACAGCTAAAGCAAACCATTTAGGTCCAGAGAGTGTTTTTTATCTGATAAGGATCGAGATTCACTCTTCTATAGTTCACTTAGCGGATATTGTTTGGTTTCCGGGAAACACTGTGCTCTCACTGTACCGAGTATAACACTGCAGTCTCACCTAAAAACGCGTCTGTCTGCAGAGAGCACTGTGGCCTTCATCTTAGCTCTGCATGTGTTTGAGACTCTTGTCCAAAATGCATCGATATGAAACACTATCGTTTCCATCTGGGCCGGTCTCCTCCCATATTAAAACAAAGAACAGAGGCAAATATTTCATCCGTGCTGTCAGCGCCAGCGTCTCCTGCCATGATGCGTGGCAGATTATTGAAAAATGATTTCTCATGCGCCTGTCACAGGCTTGTCCCCTGTTATTTATTTTCTCAGTGAATCACTAAATGAACATTTAGCCACCTGCCATCAGTCCATTACTTAGTTTTATAGATTACCATTTTAAAAAAGCAATTATAATGATTACGAGATAAATTAATGGCAGTCTATAAAGCGCTGGCTTCTGTTATTTCTCATTTAAGGAATAAAGCAAAATATAGATCACTGGGGAAAAACATCAAAATATTAAAGCGCTAATAGAAGCATTCAATCAGACTAACCTTTACACAACATGTTCATGCAATAATTGATCGAAATGGAAAACCGCAATTTAAAAGTCAGATGCAAATGACTTCTACATGAATGTATTTATTTGCAGTTTCATAGGACGTTAGAGCACAAAGTGTTTGAGAGAATCAAAGAATTCGCATCCATTTAAGACGGTTATTTTAATTTCAGAAATGCATACCTTTCAGAGCACGCTAAATCATCTGGCCTTGAACAACAAATCTCGGAAAAACTAAGTACAATACAGTCTTTAGTTTCTGAAGAGGAGTTTGACAAATTTCACAGTCTGCACCCATTAAATGTGTTGATTCATAAGACGTAGATAGTACCATTTAAAATATAATTTAAATCAGAACCGACTGGATTTTTCATTAATAGGTGCATTTGTATAACCTTTAACAGCCCTCCTTACACAGATGGTGTGCAAAGTGCTACAGTTCAGATTGAGAAATGGAGGAAGGAAGCGCGATAAACAACCACAACACAATTTACTGCCTATAATTAAGGTTGAATGACTTTCCTGGTTTGAATAGTTAAAAGATTAGAAGCAGGTGTTACAGAAAAAAGCACCACCCCTGTAAAAGAATTCAGTCTTTCACCCGTAAAAAAGATTTTTCATAAAACATCTTTCACATGACATTTAATTTGACCCGAGACCCCGAGGCTAGGAAGAATACGCTTAACACTCAGTCAAAAATATGTATTTTTAAAAGGTGTCAGAAGGATCACAAAACAACACTTTTAGCACAAACCTGACGGTGTGAAAATGTTGTTCACAAAAAACTGCATCTCCTTGATAAATGTATGTAATTTAAATCTTTAGACTTCAAATTTCTTGTTAATTACACAGTTCACTCTCCCCCTCTCTCTCTCTCTCACACACACACACACTTTCACACAAACACACACACGTTGCAGATGGAAGAGAGGGGCCACTCTATTTCTCGCCAGGTGCTTGAGCAAAGAAGGTCGCTTGCAGTGCCATTTCCTCTCACACACAGGCAGGCCTGGCCCAAACACACTGGCACTTTGAGCTCATTACTGGCTATTCACATAATCCTTTCTCTGTGTCCTCTCTGTGAGGATACTAATTTCACAACGAGCCCATCCTCACAGCCCATTTGTTAAAAGATAGTGGTTGAGAGAGAGGAAAGGGACACATGGTGTAGATTGAGACTAAAAGCTAGTCTTAACGGGGGGATACCTCCACAGTTTTCCCCTCTCTGAAATGAAAGACAATCGCGTAACTACCCTCCATTTTTCTCCATTTGCTGCTCACCAAATGTATTCTGAGGCATTATACTTCGCTGAAAGAGACCCACTTTTTTTCAATTCAATTTCAAGAACCAATTTTCTCCTATTATTGACTTTAAGAGCGAGGCAGAAGGAGCAAGTCTTTGGCTTGTTTGTCATGTCCCCCCTTTCCCCTCATCTCCTCCTATTAGGTTATTGTACTACTTAGCAGATGTCTATCAGAGGCAGGAAATTATCCGCAGACCAAAAACCCTGTGACCCATCATCCAGCTGCCCTAAAAGCAGCCTGTCGTGCCCAGGTCAATCCCCATGAAGGTGCTTGTGTGAACATACACACATACACACACTCTGCCCAACACCCTGTTCGAAAAACCACCTGCACTTCACTCACTCATCAAATCCACTCACAGGTCTCCTATTACACCAGTGCGGGGATATCTCAAAAGCCAGGATGTCTATCGGCTCTTTCCCGTTCTGCTAACGCTGCTGCGGGGTTTGCAATGGGGGCGGAAGATCAGTCCCATGAGATGAGGGAATAAGCCGGAATCAAGAGGCGGTGGGCTTGGCAGAGGGCTATTTCTAAGTTAAAAGGTTCTTAAACTGCAGAGGAGATCAGAGGAGATGGCTCCCCGCGCCCAAAGCTGTCTGCCCCGATAAGCATCCTGCCAAGTGCGGCGTGTTACAGGGTGGTCATGGGTGAATAAACGGAGTGTATGTGTGTGTTTGAGCTGCACATGTTGCAGGTGAAAGAAGGAGCGAGGAAGCAGCTGATACTGGGACGGAGTATTGAACCTCAATTCTTATTGGTGTTGGAGGAAATGTGTCCAACACCAAAAGACGGCATTGAATGGTGGTCGCATTTATCGTCTTTATTCGGATGGTTCTTGTATTGTGCTTAGACAGCATTTTGTCAAATGAAACTATGGGATTTGTCGAAAAAAACACCCAGTATTTAAAAAAAAAATTCATATTCAACAACTTCAGGTTTATGTCCTGTGTTAAGTATCGTGCCGCAAATAGCAAGTCTGAAAGCTAAGATGTGAGGTTGGTATCAGTACGGAAATCACAGTTCACCTCTTGTTACAATCTGCAACTTTCCTAATCCTACCTGTACCATAACTATATTTAATATGCTATAACCACAATCTGTACATAACCTCTACCATGCTGTACACACATGCACAGAAGCAAGAAATGTAAAACGTAGGCATTAGATGTAAAAATTTCAGAAATGTAATCTAAAAAATCAGTCTGCACGTGCACTGCCTCCCAGTACCAAAATGGCGAGGGCCAAAAAGACAATCTCTACGCTTCAGAACCGCAGCCAATAAACCAATGCTCTTTTATACAGTATATAGTTCTTATTCTGCAAAAAAAATATTATAAACCATGCTTATGTTTTGGGGAAAGGTATAATTTTGGCACTAACAATGCAACTTTTATCAGCATTTGTAGCGTGAAAACACTCCCAGCCCCAGCTAATATTCCCCCTCAGTGATTTTCAGAGAAAGCCAATCGCCCGGCTTCTATAGAGCTTTCACTGTCTTAGTTAAAGTGTCTCCAGTGAAGCTCCCCCTCCCAGTGGAGGACCAGCCGTGGTCCTGGAGCCTGGCAGACAGTCTCCACAATGAGCGGAGGCGGGGCTTCGACCTAATTGAATGGTGACCCTGCCGTCTCACTGTGGGACGCCCCATGCAGTGCTTTTAACAAGCTGCTGTGTCTCCCCTCTTAATAAGCCCAAACAAGTTAATCCAATCGACACACTCAAACCCTTTCTTTTTCTTTAACAAGGCACTGCCTCTACCCCCTTAATCCCCGGCTCCCCCTTCTCCGTCACCATACCGTCACATGAATGGAGGAGAGTGAAAGGCTCCATTAGGAAGGACTGGCTGTAAACCCCTTCAGCTTGGCACTTTCCACACATCCGCACTAAATAATTTGCACTCATACTGTATATTCAAAACATACACACACTAAAGCTCACATGTGCCTGGTATAAAACTGGTCCACTTGGACGTGGCACACAATGAGAGGGTTATGTTCGCCGACCCTGATCCACACACCAACAACAGAACAACACACAAACAAAAATTCTGAGGGGACGTTTGCCGACAGGCACGCACTCTGGGACATAAAAAAGGCATTGTTAACAAACCCTCCCAGCTCCACAAACAAGAGCCACTGATTCCCTAACAATACAAGCCCCTGGATGCACTCACCCACCAGCTCTGCACAACCTCACACCAGCACAATAAATAACCTGCACAACAAAAGGCCATTGTGTGTAAAAGCCTACAGTTTAGGCATTATTGCCATGATATACAGCGTTGGAATAACATATTGGCAGCTGATTCTTATATATACGATGCAGCATGTCACTGTTATTGGAGCTTATACGGCCTCGTATGCCGTGCAGTCGTATTTATAAGAGGTTTCTCTGCAGATGAAGGGCATCTTGGCAAAAACACTCAGCTGTTAGCTTTCTATATTCCAGTCAGCTCCAATAGCTTCACCCATGGGATGAAGGGTGAGGAATGTCTGGCAGTCCAATAGCAGCGAGTCGTCTGTCATCTCTAATCAAAACACGCCTGCCTAGACTAATGTCAACCCTGTAATAGCAATGAGGACTAATTGACTTCACAGCCAACTGCTGCATCTTTGTGCTGGGCTCGGTTTTATTAATGGTAAATAGCAGAATCAGAAGCCTTCATGGCTGTGTGGCAACGACATTCAAAATGTAGAAAGTGCAAAAGAGCTGAAGTCAAGGAAATTGAGATGAATGAAATTGAGATTCAGGTTCATACGGACTCAAGTCAGGTTGGGTGGATGTGTTAGAAATACTGAAATGAGGACTGTTGAAGGTCCTATGAAAAATTGAGAACATCATTAAACTATATATTTTCAACCACTAGCAGGGCAGATATCTGGGGATGACATTTAGACCAGGTATAGTGCGGCATGACCACAAATCAAATAGTTTTGTTTGGCCTCTTAAATACATATTTCCTGGTAAATTACAGGGATGATAAGTTTTCACTACATGCAGCTGTAATGCTTGAACAGAAGAAGGGCAGGACCTGATGTGTGTATATTATTATTTTCAGGACAAGAAGCTGTTTTTGTCTGATGCTAATGTTCTTGTAATGTTTTAAATATTCAACAAGTTTGCGAGAAACGTTTTTCCATGATCTGCTTGAATCTGAAACCCGCCTTGTGGATTGAAATCCATCATGAGCAGATGATGTGAAAGTGTCTCTCATCAGACTGACAGAATATTTCACATGCTTGTCCCTGCAATGTTACTACTACACAGACACTGTGGCATCCCTGAAATGTTTCCAGGTCTTGAGGTGGGAAAATGGCAGAACAGATTTCCCTGGAGATCGCTCTCTGCTACCATTCACACATCACCCCAAGCAGGAAATGTTCCTGAACATTTCTGGGTTGGACTGTCTGTGTAAAAGGGGCTTCAGAGAGCCGTGCACAGGTGGTGATGGTGGGTTGAGGTCTTTGTTTGCTTAAGGCTCTGTTGTTTCTGGTGAGCACCCCACTGTGGTCCAGCTCCCATGGTTCTTCCACTCTGCCTCCTTGTGTGAATTTCATAAAAAAATATCTGAAACACTGTAGCAAGTTTGCTCCTCTACTACCACAGCTACCCAAACTATAGTGAGGAGAACACTGCACTCTTTGGAAACAACCAGATATGGCAATTCTCTGAAGTATTACATGTGCAGCTTTCGGTACACTTCACCACAGGATGAGTTATATAAGTTCCTGCATACTGCTCTTTTTTACACCTACACTATAGGTGAGCAGTGCACAGGGGCATATTTTAAGCTGAGCCCCTGATCAGCTTCACCCTGTTGATCACATGTGAAAGTTACACACAAGTGCCCTGAGCATATATTGGCTATGTGGGAGTGCAAGGAAATGTTTGTTGACCTGAGAGATAATTCAGAAGCTATAATAACACTGGAAGAGCTCAAATGTTCATGTGTCACACCACAGACTTCACGGAGGTTGGAAATGTTGAATGTGAGCAGAAACTGATAGAGGAGGTTCTACTAATGATTAGTCAAAGCCAGTTATGTCCACACTGTGTAGCATAATGGGAGGGGACCCCCCAGTACACTGCCAAACCTGCAGTATTCTACCATTATATGCCGTTATAACAAAGACGGCTGTTGACTCTTCCAACTGCAAATAAGGTCAATTACGAGGTTTTATATTTATAAAAAGAAAAGAGATTTAAAAATCATTGACCTTCATCACAATATAAAGGCTATAGGCCAAGCTGGAACTCGCCACATCATGCAGAAGTAAACCTGAAAGCTAAAAAACTTTATTGGTGAACGTGTGAGGCGATACATTCTTATTGGACTTAATAGGCACCGTCTTTGGTACAAGTATCCAGCTCCTAAAATAGATCTATGATCGCTCACAACAGCCTATTCAAGAACAGACGAAGAAAGAAAGTCCAAGGACGTTACATGCACTCAACCATCTACAATCCATGAAATAGCTTTGTCCCATATAGCTTTTAGCAAATGGAGCATATAGTCAACTCTATGTCTATACTGTGGCGTATTGCTCAGGAAACAAGGAGGCACAATGTTGAGTGTGAAGATGTTTGGATGAGAAACGGGTCCATTCCAAACATGTATATTTTATAAAGACACTGCACTAGTTTACAATAAGAGAAGCTGAAATAAACACGGGAAACTATTCAATTAAAACCGGCTTTAAACTCATTAAGCTTGAAGCTCAACAACACAGTACAATAAAAATAGCAGCATGACAACCAGAGTCTAAATGCACAGTGCGCCACAACAAAGTGAATCTCTCATTTGTAGGTTTAAAAAGCAGCACACATTTTCTTGTATTCATGGAAAATAATTTGAATAAAAGCAAGCAAAGAGCAACGAGATGTTTAAAACACAGCTACAACAAACAAAATGCGTGACTCATAACTGACATGCAGCCTTGTATTTCTGTATCATGTGCACGGTCTGAGAGCCGGCACATGCCTGCGATCCTTCGCTGGGAGAGTCCCTTCGGTAAAAACTGTGGGTTTCCAGCACAGTGCGACCAAGGTGCTCGTACAACATGACTGAGCCTCTGTGCTCCTGCCGATGCCAGCGAGGGACTTTGAGCAATGAGAGTGTGGCTTAAGATTGTCAGACAAACCACAGGGGAAACACATCCTCTTCTCTTATTGCCTGAGCCTTTGTTGCATTGTTTTGCGAGGCAGCAGCATCAGTTGTCATCTAATACCACTTTCACACAGAAACCCTGCGAATGTTGTGACATACTGAACAGATGTGGAGGGTAGCTGTGGAGTTTATCCTGAACTGTTGATCGCAGACGCACCAGAGGACTGCTGCTGAGAAAATACCTCCACGAAGAACAATTTAAATTAATTGAACACAAATCTAACCCGATTAAAAAACGAAATATCACCCTAAAAAAACAGATTTTTGCCGCAGATGCAACCCCACCAGGCAGGAGTTGGGAACATAAATCACAAACCCTCCACACTAACTTCAGCCAAATGTGAAAAATGAGCTGTGCTTTCTTGGTTTTCATGCTAGGATTTATATTTCCCCAGTAAACCTTATTACACACCATTTGTAAAGCATTGTTGATATTGCAAAATTTCTTATCCCAATGTGACACAATCCTTTATTGTCTCAGACAGGTCCATTCACGGCTTAACACAACAACAATAAAACAAGGGTTCTTTTTTTTCCCTCCACCCATCCTATGGTGGCTCACTTGAATATTCAAACAGTGTTCATTGTCTTTTTGTGTTGTGTTCATTGTTTGTTGTGCTGTCATTCCTCAGCTTGGCTCCTGAACTTCAAAGAAAGGCTTATGTCAATTTATGATGAAATGGAGTGAGCGGGCGAGAGAAAAGAGGGAGAGAGAGAGAGAGAGAGAGAGAGCGGGAGAAAACCTTCACGCAAAATGGCCCTGCCTCGAAATGTATGCTTATTAATGGGTGTTCAATAAATCAATGGAATATAATTAAATTCAAACAATGTGATTTCTTCTCTCACTTGCCGAAGCCTGACTCCAAACATGGCTCTCTGCAGGGCCTAAGGTGACCCCAATCCCCACGGTCCAAAGGACGACTCCGCCGTCTTTCACTGGAGGGTGTCATGGATCCAATAGTCAGTCATGCATAACATTAGTGTGTTGTGAAGCCCACAAGGCAATCAAATAGTGCACCGTCGAAATGTTGACACTGATCTCATTTGATATATTTGAAGTGTGACAAAGCCATTTTTGCTTTGCTGGATATTACGGACTATAAAAGAGAGGATGACACAAGTGCTCACAGCTAAGCTTGCTGGGAAAAGGAAGGAGGCATTTTTCTCCACAATTTTTCTCCTCGTTGCAGTTTCTGTCAGAGAGACTCAGCAGCCTTTCCCTTTACTCCATAATGTGTGCTATCCAGCTGTTGTCATCCTGCTCCCTCTCAAAGCCGGCCCTGACCATGCCAGCAGAGGGAATCCAATTGGACAGAGTGGGAGGTGAGTCTGCGGTTGGTAATCACCTGCTGGCTAAAGGCACAGATGGCACAAACACCAGCAAGATGTTGTCGTGCAAGCAGCAATCCAAGAAGTCTTTCTGACAGGCCGACAGACAAACACGGAAACCCGAGAACGCCACAGAGGGCCGAGGAATCGCAGCATGCAGATTCGATGCAGAAACCTGGCAGCCAGCGAGCTACCTGCAGCACAAAGAGTTAAAGCATCGATCTGGCGCTTTCACAGGCAAGGTCTCGGTGTCACTGCTCAATGATTGGGGAAAGTGAAAAAATGGGCAGGTTGTAATGATTTAAAATGGTAGACGCTTTCCATGACAAAAGCAACCCGATAAGGGCTGCCGTTATCAGCGGGTTTGACCAGCCACGGAGAGAATTGAGAAGCGAGGTCATCGCGGAGATAACAGCATATGTGGAGACTGATTATCTCCTCCCTCTCAAGGATTTTTGATACATTTCGTCGCTTCTGTGATTTATTTGTTAGACCAAAGACTTGCTTTCCAGTTTCAGGTCTCACAACTACACTTCAAGGAGAACACGGCTGGTCTCCACCTGCTGAGATTTACTCTTGAGCTGCCGTGACTTTAAATCTTCTGACACACTGGAGACAGTCAATTCGAGTTTCCACCGGGATTAACAGAAGATATATGCTGATACTTTTAACCACACCCGTTTGAGCGAACGTGCAACTGTCACTGAAATCAGGTGCGGAGCCTGTTAGCTTTTCTCTCTCAGCTAGATGAAGGAAGTCGGACGAAGTCATTTAGTTTATTGATGTTGCCAGCAGAGATTTTTTATGGTAGTCAAGGCTCCCAACACATCAAACATATCAGAGTAAAAACGCCCCGGAGACATCCCTCTTCCTGAAGACTCCCCAGCAGATGAGCTCCTTCTGCTCTGTGTGTTACTGCTCGGTGCCTTGGTTTGTCCTTCACAAGAGACAGGTAACACTGCCAAGACCCAGTAATTAGTGCAGATGGAGACTGTAATACTCTCTTCCCCTCCCTGCAGAAATGCCAAGGGAGGCAATCTATAAATTCCTGCATATTAATGCAATTTAAAACCACTCCAGACACCTTGCTGGAGGCAGGTGATAAAAAGGTGAAAGGCAGACTACCTGGCACACAGCTGCTGATATGTCGGTGACATCAGTCCTGTCTCAGCAACTTCCTGGCCCGACAACCCCCTCAACACACACACACACCAAAATAACTTGATAATCTATCTCCTTTCTCAGAAAATGCTCTCCAAATCCTGACCTTAGGCCTTACAACTGGGTCTCTATCAATAATTAAATGGTAATCTAAAAACCCATTTTAGTTGGGTCATCTTTCTGCGCCATTGTCCCTGCCTGCTTCTCTTCTTCCTCCGTCTATTTTTTCCTCTTTCTGTAAGATCTAGTTAGAGATTCCATTAGCATGAGAGAGCAGGCTGGTAATTGTCTTCACCCTACTGAGTGATCCCTGGATAGAGGATTAGGCGGAGAGAAAGCCCTATTTCAACTCGGAGCACAGATGCTGCCCAAAGCCACCCACTCCAGATTAGATTAGACTGCAGAGGGATGGAAGCGACTGGTAACTTCAAGCAACATTAAACAGAAAGCGTGGACAGGAGGTTAAAACCAATAAACTTTTGTTCACCTTTCACCACCAGCTGTGACCCCCCCCCACCCACCCCCCCGTTTTCCCTTTTCTCTTCTTTTTGGAAATTTTCTTTTTAATCTACTAATATGCTTTTCTGTTGAAAATGGGGATTGAGGGAAGGCAGCTTATAATTTTCCCTCTCTCTCTGATATACACAGGGTATTTAGAGCTGAATCTCCCTAAATCATCCCCCTGGGCCACCCTGTCCGTCACTAATCTGCCTGCCGCCGCCCACTCATAAGGAGGTGTCACATTTCTGGCACTCCTCCATGGGATAAGCACTTCAAACACCAGAGCTTCTCCTCTTGACCTTTCCACGGAGATGATCGATTAAGCCCGTTGGATTTATTCCATAAACAGGCAACCATTACATCAAAAAGGCGAGGAATTTACCTCAGAGGCAGAACTTAAAATCCATATAAGCTTCATGAGGGTTCCAATTTTTATTGGCTTTTTCAATCCACTTCTCGCAGCACATTAATAAGCACAGAGCCTTTTCAGAGGCTGTTTTGGTGTCTGAATCACTGCAGTTCTCCACCTGTAATTATTGAAGCAAATCACAATGACAACAGAGTGAAATTCAACTGCTATCTGTACTCCATAAAACCTGTGATGCAGAAAAACTGTTTAGCTCGCTCGCCTGCCAGAGTGGGATAAAGTGGAGAGCAAAATGACTGAAAGTTTAAGAGTAAAACAGTGCAAATATGATTGCTTTGTTAAAAAAAAAAGAAAAAAGAGCACAGTGGAAAGCCTTTACTTTGCTTTTCACCTGTCCAGGAAACTCTGTGGGGTAAACCAAGGAACGCCAAGGCCAGTAAAAGGTCTGCTGCTCGCCTGCTGCATGAGCCATTAAGTTACAACACTGCAGGCTTCCTGTTTTCATGCTTGAACACTTTCTACATGCTTTCAGCAAGGACAAGACTAAACAATCTCGAGTGAAACACCAGGGAGGAGAAACCCAAGAAGACAAAGAGTAGTTCGACGACAGAACGCTTTAAACTAAACAAATCACGCGTCGCTTCGAATCCCATTTGTGGAAGTTAAAACAGGAAACCTAAAACCTGTTTCATTTCCCCAGAAAAAGGGAGAGCTCCCTCTGAGGAGCCCAAGGAGACTCCTCTGGTTTGTGATCACAGTGGCCAGCGAGCTCTGCTTCAGCTCTGAGGGACTCCTGCTCTATGGTAATCATATCCTATTTGAATAATGAGGCAATACCACCACTCCTGCCGCCCATTCCCCCTGCATCCTTGACTGGAGTCTTTGATAGACACTAATTCTAGCTCCATCTATAAAGCTCCTCTCATGCATTTTTAATAGAATCTATTACTTTAGGATTAAATTATAAAAGACTGTCCTCCTTAAATTTTTAATAGTTTGCATAATTGGTATCAGGGCCTGAATGCGAACCATAAAAACCCAGTTTGTACAGGACTGCGCTGCGGAACGAGCCAGACAAAACCACACAGCACCGCTGCACAAAAATGACACACATGGCACGACACTATAACAGACGAGCACATATCTGCGTGCACTTGCGAGCGAGGCCGTTATTGCTGTGGGTTCATTGCCGTGGAGAACGAGGTGGTGTGAGCTCGGAGCTGTGAATGAAGGGGACAATAAGGTCAGGGACCATGAGAGCCGCCTTTGGCTGCCGAGCTCCTGCAGGAGCCCGAGGCAGGAGGAGTCACCTGATGGAAACAGGAGACATAAACCAGGTGTCCATAGACACCTGCTGCCACTGATGTCAACTGTGACCACAACACTCGCCGGGGCAAACAGCAAAAAGTACTTAGCAGGTTTACAGCCTCCCTTTGTCCCCACAGTCACCGATAACTGTGTTCAGTCAGCTTAAATGGAAATGTATTTCTCTTCTCTGTTCCCGGTTCCAGGCAGATCAGCCATGAGTTAAATGTCATCTGCACTCTCACTCTCTGCATCTCCGGCTCAGCTCTTTCCAACAACAGACAGAGCATACAGGAGAGCAAATGTGTCTGAGGCATCTCTTCTAAACTAGAGCCCCCTTAGAAATCTATGCACGTCACCATCCCCCAAATTAGCACCGCAGGGACACCCCCCTCACCGCCCCCGCCTGCTGGCGGCAGCTCTTTGGCATATCTGTACCGGGGAAAATATTTCACACTGTATGAATTATTAAGTGCGGGGCCAGTGCTAAGCAGTGTGGAGATAGACCAGTTATTCACAGCTCTATTGGGACGGATGCGTCGGAAACCCGGGCCGCTCGCCTATCAGATCGTTTGTCACGAGCGATAGACAATTTACAATGAGAGAATTTTTCAATTTATTCATTCTGCTGTCACTGCAGTTTTCTACCTCCACTCATTCCACTCAGCAGCCCCCTCCTCTCTCAAAGCTGTCTCGTCTGGTGAGGGGGCTCCACGCCTGAACCAACCGCCCGCTTCTCCGTCTGATACTGTTGCTCACTTTGTCTTTTCCTCAACCTGAGAACACTGAGAGAGGTGAAGGTGAAACACACGTGCAAAACACATGAGGCGAGCAGATCCTGCTACTTTAATCATCCAAGCTGAGGGGACGGTGTGCTGGGGACACGGTGTGACAGCTGAGGGGTTCAGGCCCCAGCGGTGAAGCTGTGGTTGACTGTGGCTCTGTGATAAAGGGAAAGAACAGGAAGCAAAGGCAGATGAGGGCGTCCGCAGGACCCCCCTTTAGATACAAACAAAAGAAAAAGAACTGAATTAAACTGCAGATTACTTATTTAAACTGTCAAAAGCAAGTCAAGGCATGACAGGGAGGAACAGTTTTTCAAAGCGGAGATAATAATAAATATGTACAACTATTTGGATCTGTATTGAATTAAA
>CAFUXE010001117.1:51147-64654 GCA_903364295.1 Serranus cabrilla
ACACACACACACACATCTGTATCTACTATTTTAGTCATCTTAAGTGCCAAAATGAGTTTTGCTGCCTCTGGGTAGGTGTTGAGACAATCAAACCATGCAGGGATTAAAAAAGATTAATACACAGCGCAGGAAATTAAACTTCAGAGACTTTAACGAAATTCATGAGTAGAGCTCACTTATTCACTTCAGGCAGGCGCTTTAATAAGCAAAGAATACAGTAAGGAACCCAAATGCTATCAATCAATCAAACTGATATGCAATTTGAGTTGCAAATTGATAAAAAAAAAGAAGAAAAAAAAAGCGGCAGGCTTCTTTTGGTGTATTACTTTTAATAATACGATGCTAAAATATATTCTCCCCCCTCCCAGCTGTTGCCGGCATAAATGAGGAGAGCAGATTAGATTTTGCTTTAGTAATTTTAGATTTTCATTATTTCATCAGTAAGTAAAGTAGAAAGAGAATAAATCGCTTAAGCGATCAGGATTTGTCCCATGCAGCATACAAATATTTTTAAAGATTATTTGTGGACTTTTGCCTTTTGTTAGACAGTTGAGAGCAACAGGAAACATGGTGAAAGCCAGAGGAAGATGAAATGTGAGTAAAGTCTTGCAGCAGGACACTTGAAGGTCCAATGTTACAGGAAAAAAAAAGATCTAACAGCAAGCCAGAAAATAAAGAGGCAAAACAAGAGCTACAAACTCCAAAAGGTAATTCAGTGACCTAGATATTAAAGCTTTTCTGCCATTCTGTTCTCCCCTGCCTTGTCCAACCTTCATGTTGAGTTAAGGCAAGCATTATGCTGGGAAGACTATTTGTTTAGGTGAGGAGCAGCCGCAGAGCTAATATGAGCACAATTTGCTCAGCAGGTCATAGGCGCAGAGTGGAGGAAGTAAATGAGGCAGTTCTGCCCCCTCGGGTGCAGCCCCTGCCTCATACATCACTGGATGTTTTATTCAATACAGCCAGGAAGGCTCTATGGCAGGTGCCCTGACTGTGGGGGCGCCTGCCCTGCTGTAGGGGCCCATATTACATTCAGTGAGCTGCCTGTCTGCGGGGCTGCTGGAGAGAGAATGACTGGAGCCAGCGAGGAAGATAAATTTTGAGGATGCTTGTAGTCTAATGATAAAACATACTGTGTGCAGCTTTTTCACTGCACAGTCAGCATAATGTGCAGGCTCATTTATGTGCAGTGTGAGCGATGAAGCTAAATATTGCAAAGCAACCTCAGCAACCCATGAGGCTCAAAGTTCACAGCAGTGGAAACAGACTAAAACTTTATCAGCCAGAATTCATATTCAAATAAAAAAACAGCTACATTCAGGATAATCACGCTTTTCTCTTTGCATTCAGGGCTGCAGGGGGACACATTTGCTGAAGAATTCACAGGACAATGACAAATTGCCTCCAGACCTCAATGCAGCACAGAGCATCATCCATGTCGCCGAGCACAAAGTGAAAAGTTTTACAGTGTTCCGCACACACCTCCGTGAATTTTATGAGTTCCTTGATAAAAGCGTGTCACAATATGCAGGCACACTATAAAAAGAGATTGTATATCATTAACCCACCGGGGTGAAAAATCACTAATTGCAGCAGTCACTATAGTCACCCTCCCCACACGCAGTGACGCACGGGGGCGTACAGATGAGAAATTCGCACCTTTTGCTCTGAGCCGCAACTCCTCTGGTGCCACATATTCCTGCCTGCGGTGCGATACCCTCGACAATACACTTAATTGCTACCCATACTTGAAAAGACCAATATTACACATCAAAGCAGCACCTAGAGCCATTCGGGAGCGGCTCTCTAACAAGTCGATTTTACAACACTTCCTTTATTGTGGGTCACCCATGGAAACAAAGGGTTTTAAATCTGAGACATCGTTATGTGGGCAGCATCCTGGGAAAAGGCAGCATTTACAAACATTCATTATTTTCTTCTATTTACCATCCCAAAGGGATTCGGCGAGGCTCCGGCAGTAACTGCGTTAATGGTTACACAGAAAGACCCAGACAGTCCAGAATAAGCAAGAAAAATAAATGACCAAAAAAATATATTTACCATAAATTGCTCCGTGGTGCAGACTAAAACTCCATGCAGATTGTAGCATTCACTGAGCAATCTGCCTCACACTTCTGGGGTCCAAATTAAAAAGGATTCATTCTGTTCTCCAAAATCCAGCAGCCGCTTTGTCGATGTCAAATGTTGATTAAGTTTATCCTCCTCTTCCGATGGTATGCAAATATACCGGTAACCCTGCGAATTAGATTCCACACTCTCGCCTCTAGCATGCAAAGTTAATAAGCTTTGCCTTTTTTCTCGACTCGGCTGCCAATTTTTGTCGAGGGCAAAAGCGCAGGTCGGCAATTTCAGGAGCGTCCTCGGAAGGATTGCGCACAAAGTGCGCTTCGGGTTTTCACCGTTTAGCCTCCGGAACAAAGTAAAAAAAGGTCCTGGTTGCTCTTCTCTCCGCTTGTAGATTCCTCCAAATAACAGAAGTGATAATCGAAAGACTGGATGGTTGAACTGCTACGCAGTATTCCCAAATCCACCGCTGTTACGCATGGGTTTAAAGTGGTCCGCCTGCTCGCTGTAGACGACCTTACAGGTTAAATGTATCATGCGAATGTTAGTGATATTATCTAGGCAATATTGTGTAAAGGTCCCCTGAAAGAATTCAAGGCTGGGCCAAAGCAGCTGCCTGGAATATCCGAAACTGACGCGATGTAAAATCCCGGGGATCAGGCTCTGCTCCGTCCGTCACTTTCTCCGCGGTGTCGGCAGCCTCTCGGAGATGTCTTGCCTCCCGATTCAGACTCAGATTTCCAGCTGAGGCTGTGGAGTAACCTCGACAGCAATGCTCCGAGACACTCTCTTTGGTGTATTAACCAAATAAGAAATGGTTACGTCTGAATAAAGAGCTAGCTGCTTCGGGCAGCTCCGGGATGCGGTCCTGCCCTTGTGCCGAGCTGCCGAGACTGACAATAACCCGGAACGCTGCAGACTGTCAGGCTGCACAGACCGCCCACCGACCAATCACGGTACTCAGGGAATAGAAACATTCCCACGGGTTGGCCAATCATCGGTAATTGAGGACTGTTACCATAGAGATGCTCGGCGTCCAAGCGTCTGAAACCACGTTGTTTATTAGCGGAAACAGAAAAAAAAAACCCGTCTGATATAAATTGCCGTGGCAGAATGCAGATTGAGATCTTTAATCAGTCTTTTATCCTTATCAGCAGGCCAGTTAAAGGTTAAAGGCGCCATCCTGGACTCAAACCTGCAGGCAGCTGCTCTGCAGACGTGCCTTTGAGCAACACTTAAAGCCGCAGGATAACTGCTCTGCAGCTCTACAGGGAGACATAAAGTATTATCATGCAACCAGAATACAATTAAATGTGATTAGCATGCAGAATTAATCTACTGTTTATAAATTGGTGACTGTAAAATGCTATTTAACTTAATTGGTTTGAAACTCCTATAGGAGAAATATTCCATAGATAATAAGCCTGGAAATAATCAGTGTATAATATCAAAAAGTTTGCCTGCTGTTTAATCATCACAGTTTATTGTAATTTATGAGCTCGGATTTATTAAGTGATCTATAAGATGCATCACACACTTTTCTATAATGCTCCTAAATACTGATATATTGAAATTTAAAGGGACAGTTCACCCCAAAGTCAAAACTACAGATTTTTCCTCTTACATTTTGAGGTGCAGAGTGTAGAAAATAGACTTAAAATGAAAATATTTCTGCTCACAAAAAGGTCTGTGGATTATCTTGAGTAACCCGGTCATGATTTCTGGAAAGAGACATCGCTGTTGAGTTTTTCAAATGTTTTTTTTTTTTGAGCACCAAAAGCAAAGTGCCATCTCGTTCCATTACATTTGATAGAAAGCAGACCTCTCTGCAGCCGATATCTCCAACACTCACAGCTCACACCAAAAGAATATAAATCAATATACAGAACTACGAGTAAGAGGGAAACGATGTATTTTCGGCCAGCGTGTACTTTAAATCCACCTCAAAATGCTAAATTATCTAAATATATTTCAGCAAGACAATCTTTTTAAAAAGTATGACATATATGTGACTGTCTACTTAACTCTGCAGAATTCCTTCAGTGACACCTCCAGCTTATATATATATGAGTCACGGGAAACCTTGCAAAACACCTACTTTTGCAAAATGTCATTACAACGGTGGAGAAAGTGGAGGGTGTTCTTTGACAGAGGGCCCCTTAGCATTCCTCTTCTTCTTCTTGCCAACTGTGTCCGGTGCACACAGACCCGGGGACACACAAAGGCAGTACAAGCAATCACACATCATGGACTCTCATAATAAGCTGACGCTGGGAAGTGGGTGATGCAGCACTCAGCTTATGCCAGTGCTGATAAGAGCCTGAAAGTATTACCTCGGTCTGGCAGCCCGCTCCAAGAAATCCATCCTGAGCCAGGTCATCAATTCTGCCCTATCTGATTGCTCACCAATCCCTGGCAGCTCCATGTCGCTGTCCTGGCTTCTGCCTTTGAAATTCTCTCTATGACTTGCACTTTCATGCTAGTTCTTTCACAGAAAAATAGGTACATACTGTATGTACATACGCGCTCTTTTGTGTGGTCTTGCACCTACAGGACGAAAATAAAACAGTGGAAAGTGTGTCTGGGGAGGTGAAATGATGATACCTGATTCAGTCAATCCCTTAAATGTATTCACTGCAATCACATCTCCCCCTCATCGCTGCGGCGGACCTATAGAGCATACATTAAAGCCTGCGGAGTTCAATCATATCACCTATGCCGTGCGGCTGCATAGTCAATCAAACAGATGAACAATTAATTGAAAAATACTCAACCAGAGCTGTGTTGTGCTCCACTGAGGCAGGCAGGCAGGCAAATAAGCCATTTGATTAGCTGATAAGCAGATGACTCAACAAACATTCAAGGCATGTTTACTGTGGTTTGATTAGAGTACGCCCAATACGCAGAAGATTGGACACAAATACGTTGTGAAAACACTCAGCTGTTCCAATCCCCAAGGCAGCATGAGGGCACATAAAAACAATGAATTATTTATGGGGGAGACTAGCGAAATATCACAGTGGATAATTTTCTGTGGGCTATATTAAATGCAGTTTTCAAAATAATATGTCTGAGTCTGTGCATTCCCCCAGAAATCATTCCCAATGACAGGATCTAGAGCCTGGAGATTGGATATGAAATCACATTAGATATTTCCCTGCCAAGAAACCTATGAGCCTTCTCCTAAAACACCAAAGCAAGGGTTATTCACATGCTAATTGGGCCTCCTTCTTTCTTACTAAATATGATCAAAGGATATTTGCTTTGTCTCTGTTTCAGGTATTAGCTCTGGTTCGAAATGAAAGAGCTCACTATTAAGGAAAGCCTTTGGCATGCCTCATCTGAAGGAGGGTTCACAATACCAATAAATCCAGGTTCAGCTTCAGTAAAAACCACTGCAGCTTGTGTTTGAACGGGGCATCTCATAAATAACTTGTACGCCCCCATCCAGAGCTAACATTAGTGTCTGTCTCCGAGCTGAAAGCCTTACGCTGTTACAATTTGTTCCTGAAAGTGAACTCAGTTTAATTGAGCAAAGTTCAAGTCTCCACAAACAGCAAAGTAACAGAAAAAAAAAATCAATGGTAGCAGAGGCATGGAAAAAAGAGATAGCATTGATTTATCTGCCATTGATTCGCGGGGATCGCTGCATTGTGCCCTCCGGGTGAAATGCACGCTGTCTGCCAACTGATGGGGATGAATCTGAAAAGGTGTCAAGTGGTTGGAGGACACAGAGGTGGAGGATGAGATCGGGGGCAGCCAGAGGTGGCAGGGGAGGAAGAGCAGACTGGAGAGGGAGCAAGGGCATGAAGTATCAAACAGAAAGAAGGCGGGAGACGGAAGGCTTGATAAGAGGGGATATTGTTGCGAGGATGACACCACCACCACGCGGGGTTGAGTCTCTACAGTGTTACGTTAAATGTCTTTGACAGAAGCGAGAAGAGATCAACATGAAAGCAGAGAGCAGAGCAAAAGGCCTGAAGCTAAACCCGTCATATAAACCGAGACACCAGTTCAAACCAAGACTTCTCCGTCCTGTTGACAGCATCAACATCTTAAATGAATTTAACAGCTGACCCCTTATTCTAACTGCTATCAGCGCAGCAGCAGGCCAACTTCAGTTTATTCAGTGCAAAGTCTGCTGGCTACAATGATACTGTATGAGTAAGCATATATCAAATCCCGCTGTTGCAAGTGCTTGACAAGACAAGCATCTTTTGCAATATTTTAAGTCTCAGCAATTGGCAAATAGATGTCTCCCCGGAGACGTTACACTGACAGCCAAATGTTGTGGAGAAGAGGGGAAGCCAGGACAGAGATCAGAGGCCAGAGCAGCCACGCAGACCCAGACGAAGAAGTGTTACTCCTGAACTTTGGTATCTTTACAACATCCCTCCGTCTCCTCTGTGGGCTGTTGGCAATCTCACGTCTACACTGAAACTCAAGGAGAAGTATGTGTTTGAGCAACCTTCAGTAAAAGGTTTTTAGAAAAAACCAATAAGACATTTTTCTACAGCCTTGCTATTGTGATGATATTTCACTCAGTTTGGTCAAATATTTGTGTTTTTTTATCAATATTTTGTGTTAAGTGCGTAGCTCAAATGAAGTTGACTTGACAGGAAGTTTAAAAAGGACAAGGTGTGTCTGAACAAACCGATTCGCAGTGAAGTGCTTTGTAACCTTGCTTTTATTTTTTTATTCAAGGTGCAGTTTAAGTGAACCTGACTCGACTTGACATAAAGATTGTCACTTGTTTATGTCGAAGAAGGCTGTTTTCTTGAACAGTGTTTTGCTTCAGCCCTCGAAAGCATCTGGTTTCCTGTGTGTGTGACCAGTCAAGAGATGTCTTCATGAGACACCACCCGGAGCCTCAGCACACACACACACACACACACACACAAACACACGAACACACAGGAAACTGTTTGCAGAAAGGCTGAGCTGAGGTGACGCGGTGCCTTTTATGTTTGGAGTGTGTTTTGGGTGGTGACTGTTATTGACATTCACAGACCCAAATTTCAGAACAAAATTTTATTACTGCAATAAGATTTGGGTGTGAAAACAGAAGTTGAACTTCATTTCTGGCATTCTTATATGAAACATACTTCAGTTGTATGTCTATATGTATTCCTTGGCATGTATATTATTAGCATCCACTATTGTGACTTGGAGTGTCATAATAATGTCATATTATTGTTACACTTTGCTGTTGAATCCTTATATAGAGAGAGAGTTTTGCTTTATTACTGATTTTCAGTTCTGTGCTGCTGATTGTGTCTCTTCAGTTCAAATAATGATCAAAAAATATCATCACAAAAGAGAAAAAATGCACTTTAGACAAACATGCAGGTGATGAGAGATGAAAAGATGTCATGTCACCATTAAACAGAAGCATAAAAGTGCCTGAGTGGGGGGAGGTGGAGCACAGTGTGACCTCTGTCACAGCCAGGCCTGTTACATCTCATGGCAGCTCTTCCTCCTCATAAAAACCGAAGACACTCAGGAGACGCTCAAACTACTTGAATTTGCTACATCTAATGCAGGAAGTTATGTTCAGTAATTGGGGAGCTTTGAAGCAGAAGTTCTTACATCGAGCTGTCACTACCCTGTAAGAAAATAAAACACTTTTTAACACCTTTACTGGTGTTTGTCAGCACCTTTATGCTAGCTGCAGCTTAAAAACACACACTCCAACATATTCTTAATCCATCAAGAATCACAGATGCACTAAATACAAATAATCTGTCACGCAAAGTGTTTGCATCATAATACAAAATATCACCATCCCTCAAAACCTGAAGTGCCAAATATTAACAACTTAATTGATGCCTCTGCCTATCAACAAAGTGTTTAATGTGACCACACACACACAAAACACACAGTGTATTTACGCTGTTGTTTTCCTCCTTGCAGCAGCTGGTTAAGGCAGGTCTGACAAGAACACAGCTATTCCTCCTGCTGTTTGAGAGTCTCACATGTTGTATACAATACAATGCAGAGTCAGCTCAGCACTGGTGTCTGTGACAGGTGAGTGGCCTCTGAATGCACTTTGTTTTAGTTAAGACCTACTTTAATAAAGATGGACGCAGGGGAGCAGCTAAAACACAAGCATTCCCATATAATCAATACGTCTGTAAAAAACACAAGTACGACATAAAAGAAAGTCCACAGATTTCCTCCGATGCTCTGGACTTACATCCCCCCTCTGTGTAGCAATGAAGGATGGTGATGATCTCTGCACTAATTAAATATCTTAATCTTATGAACAATTATGTCTGTAGTTTTAATAGAAGTTGATTAAAATCCTTCACTGTGTCCCAGTTCCCCGATAAAGCCTTATTCTAACAGGGTTTCAAGTGTGTCGTGCATTCATTCTGGAAAAGGGACAAAAGAAGAGGACGCTTAAAAAAATATTGAATTACTTGATTGTTGAGTGCGGTGTTGAAGGATGCTGTTGTCCCACAATGCGGCGCCAAACAAACTGAGAGGACTTGCTCACAGCTAAAAAGCTAATAAACAACCACCATGAATGGCGTCGAGAGGTGTAAGTTGGAAATTAAATTAAAACTTTGAGAAAGTAGTTTGAAGGGAATCTGCTGTTGTGATTTATTCAATAGCACATTTTTTTACCTTGAAAATGTTTGACAAAACAAGACAAAGTGTCAAATTTAACACAACAGCTTCTTCCAGTGCTGTCAACCCAACAGGCTCATAACTAAATAGAGAATAGGTTGTTTGGCAATGACTCTCCACGTGATGTCACATAACCATTAAACAAAACCAATGATTCAGTTCGAATAACTAACAAAACATTGAATTTGCTTTCGATGAGGGACTTTAACACTTTAAGTCCCGTCCACCACCAACATCCTCCCGACACGGACTTTGTCACCCTTTATATTCTGTCATCTGCAGCATTATAACTACAGCCACTAGACTAATAGACTTTAAAACAGCTCTGCTTGTGTACAAGTCTCTTCATGGTCTTCACCAAAGTACATCTGCGATATGAAAGAGCCATATGAAGCATCTCGGAAAACTGATCTTTTTAGCTGTGCATACCACAATGAAAGTATCTAAAGTATAGTATCTGTCTTTACTTTAAATGTAATTATTAAATGACCATTAATGATTATTTTCCTGTTCTTCTGGAGTGATTTTTGTAATTTTTCTGTCACTGTAAAGCACTTTGAATTGCCTTATGTATGAATTGTGCTCTATGAATAAACTTGCCTTGTCTAGAGGTCACTGCCTGAAAAGCCCCATAAATATAGGCTGTAATAAGCTGCTCGCACAGGAAACCTTATATTTCGAGACCATTTCTTGCCCTGCGGCTGTAACTTTCTGGAAACTCCTCCTGGTTAAACTTTAATTTTTATATTTTTTAACCAAACAGCATATGATGTTTCCCCTGTTTCCAGTGTTAATGCTAAGCTAAGCTAATCATCTCCTGATCCAGCTACAAATTTACGCTACAAATATGAAAGAGGAGTTGATCATCTAACTCTCAGCAAGAACGCAAGTCAGCAGCAGAATTCACCATCTCTTAAAAACAATAGCTTTAGCTGCAGTCACTCACTTGCATTAAAGATAAAAACATATCAGAAAATTCAGAGGATTTTGTCGTCCCTGTTGCCAGTTACTGTATCTGAATTCCCTGTGTTGCATTTTGAATTGCTTAGGCTTGTTCATTTCAAGTTGTGAGGCAGCTGGTTGAACACTTTCCATGTCTCTCCATCTCAGTCAGTCAGGCTCCAGTGGACAGAGGGACCATCATCCTCTGCTTTGCGCAGTGCTCAGCTCTGCCCAATTTTGCACCTCCGTTCGCAAGTGATAGAGCACTATCAGTTCTGACAGCTCCCCAGAGCCACTGGGATTTGAGTGCTCCATCCTTTCACCCACCCTGCACCCCCAAAACACACACACATGCATGCACACACACTCACACACACACACACACATTCACCTCTTCTCTACTGTCTGTCTCTTAAAAGGACGAGGGCTGGAAATGAAAGGCGGAACAAAAGCTGTCAAAGTAAAGAAAGAAACGGAGAAGTGAGGATATCTGTAGGGATGCTGAGGACAATGGGATACTTTGTCCCTAGTTTCATTATTGGCTTGTGTTTAATTTGAAACAGACAGCTAATCACATTAGAGACAACCTCTCCACAACACTCGAGCACCGCTGTCTCCTGGAAGCAATCACCACGCTGAAACTGTCTCATTGGATTCTAGGCCCAATTACTTAACTCCGTACAAATTGTCCTCGATGCAACTGAATTGTTAAGCTGAAATGATTACAAAGATATTTATACCATAAATTGAGGGGTTTTAAATACAGCAGGCATAAACATGATGAAGTTAAGATGACCTAGCTTGTTAGTTTTGGCCTTTATGTATAACATTTGCCTGTTTAGCAGGATTTTCTTTTAACTTAAATTAAGAAGAGGCATCATGGTTTTCCTGTCACAACAAACAGACAAACATAGATTAGCTCCATCATGAGGCTTTGACCTGTTTCTGATTCCCGCACTGCAGCTTGTGTTCATTTATACAGGCAGACTAGCACATGTGTATAGCAACAAACAACGGAGCTATTTGCACACATCCAGCTCGCACAACATTAGCTTTTAGCTCTGTTTTGGTCAACCACTCCTGAGGGAAATATCCGTCTCTTTAGCAGCTAAATGCTCCACTACGTTCACCAGCTCATTGCTACCTTTCGTTTGATGCTGGGAAAAGTAATTTTAAGAGCTTTTTTAATTGAAAACAACGCAATAAGAACTGTGAGAGCAGGCGAGGGCCAGAAAATCAAAACAACAAGCTAAAACATGCTTAAAAAAAGCTCATTACAGCTGAAGGAACTGCACAGCCTGGTGATAATTATCTGTGGGTTCATCACTGCAAGTGACCCCCTTTCACGTACGAGTAGCCATGTGATCCATCGGTAATATCACACTGTCAGTCAAAAGCCAGCAGACAAAGAAGACATGGCAGAAAATAATGAGTTTGGACATATCCATGAATGAGAGAACAAGTTTAAAGTCTGTGTTGGAAGCTGGTTAACAATCCCAGCAGGACATCTTAGCTCAAAGCACAAAGTATGAATGAGATCAGAGGAAAATCTAAAGCCGAGGTGCTGGGGGCAGAGAGCCGAGCATGATAGAAACATCACATGGGAAGAGAAACCAGCCGAAATAAGCAGCATGCAATTAGCCGGAGTTAGAGGTTGCTTTGTAAAAATTAAATAGTCCATTTCCCATTTCACCGTGACATAATTGACTCTTGGAGTGATTTGTATTTGTTCAGCTGAAATTACTCAGTAAGAAACTGGATCCAAAAGAAGCCCTCGGAAATCCAGGTGTTCATTTACATGTCCGTCTGCACGTCAGCCGCTGGTTAAAAGGTGCGCAGACAGAGGTGAACACTCAGGCTGGATGGTGGATGAGAATTTAAAAAAAACACCTTGACCTCTGTGTCTGTATAGCACCACATACTTCTTCTCCAGCGGTTCTGTCTGTACTACGCTTCACTTCCTTCACAGGTTTTCCTCTACACCCACCTGACTCATTTCTGTCTTTCTCCACAGCTGCTTCTAACCTTTGACTCCTCCCACCACTCTTAATCCCCTTTTTTTGTTTCAAGGAAGGATCTTGACTGCATTATTCAATATTCATATTTCCATCTTCATAATTCCTCTTCACTCAACTCTGACCTCAAAAAGAGCCGCCTTTCTTTTGCTTGGTGAATTATTATCCCATCTTCTGTGAGACCTTGCCAATCTATTAATCTAACTTGCCATTTACTGTCTTTTCTCTCCAGCTCTGTTAAAGGTTGGCTGCCTCTCCTCTCACTCTATCTGTCAGTCAGTCTTTGTGTGCAAATCCCACGTCTTTCTCCCCCAGACTGAATTATTCAATTTAGATGCCATTTGTTTCACAGTTGGCAACAGGGACTGTACTCTCCTCTATATAAACTGTGGTTCTAATCACCCACTGCATGCACCCCTTCGCCCCTTCCACTGTTAATATGCTCTCGCAATGCAACCCCATTTTCTATTTCACATTCATTTTATGTCCTTCCCTCTAAATTAGCAGCATATATGTGTGAAGAGGGTTTTAGGAGCTGTTGTCTCTGGGGACAACTCACTGTTTCACACATGGAAATCAATTTGTCGAGACGAGCGTTTCACAGAAAGGTGCCATTAGGATCGTCTGTATCAGCGGGGAAGGGGTTGAGGTGTCTGCACCCAGGACCTTACTTCTTTTAAATCGGTTTACTCCGAAGGGACCAAACCTCTCTGACTACAGCAAAGTTTTTCTTGATGACATAAAAAAAAAGTGGAAATGGATACGAGCATTTTCAAAACATTAAAGCAACTCCGGACAACGTGCTCTCTCGTATCAATAAATAATGTGGACAGGTTTTTTAAATTTCACGTCATTTAACGACACATTTCCACCTGTCACATGTGGATGTCTGGTCATGACCCCTTGGTGTCACTTTTTAATGCAGTGGATAACCCCGTCCATCAGACTATGCTGCACTGTGGTTGCAGCTTTAAAAAACGTGCTTGACGAGTGTAGTGGTTAGCACTCGGCCTCATGCCCGGTTTGACTTGCGGTCCTTCTGTGTGGAGTTTGCATGTTGTCTCTGTGTCGGTGTGGGTTTTCTCCGGGTCCTCCGACTTCCCAACACAGTCCACAAACATGCACCATAGGTCTAATGATAAGATAAGATAAAATATGACTTTATTTATCCCGAAGTGGAAGCATTTTGAAAGCGTGACTGGTTGTCTGTCTCTATGTGTCAGCCCTGTGATAGACTGGTGTCCTGTCCCCGCCTCTCACCCAATGCAGCTGGGATCGGCTCCAGCCCCCCACGACCCGAGTACTGATAAGCGGTTAAACATAATGGATGGATGGATGAATCTTGCAGAACCAACCAAGTTTCATAAATACGCTAATCTTCACACGGGGCACTGAAAGCAGCTTCCTGCTTGAAAATCATGTCTGACTCATCCAATGTAATAGAAAAAAAAATTACTTGTGGGCCAATTAGGGCCCCTCAAAGTCCATTACAGCTCTTTATAATTCCCAACAACAATGCAAAAGACAGAAATGGCCTTCACCTGTCCATTAAGCAGACGATTCCTACAACACTCAATGTAGACATGGTCATTATTTTTATTTGTTTATAGTTCTGTGACTTTTATATGACAGATTTTGCAGAAATAATCTGCTGAATTCCACAGTTTACGCCGTTTAAAGTAAAAGGTGCCGACATATCTATTCAAATGTAAATGTCTGTGCTGATCCCTGCAAGCTAAAATGGTCAACAGTTGGACCTTAATGCACCAGAAATACTTCAAAGATCCTCTCCTGTGACGCTATATTTAAAATGTGAATCGATGATAGTGGCT
>CAFUXE010001117.1:65382-101385 GCA_903364295.1 Serranus cabrilla
CACTCTAACACCAACATGTGAACACACACACACACACACACACAGTAACCTAAAAGCAGGTTTCACATTGGTCACCCTATATGTTTTCATCATCACACAGATATTTGTGCGACTCAATTTAACGTCGACACTGATGCCATCATTGAGACGTTAGCTAAGTAAATAGAAAGTAGCGCTGCACGATTTGCAATAACAATATGATTCATGATACTGGAGGAAATTATTTTTGCATTGTTGCTTAACTTTCATAGAAAAACATAGAAACTAAGTTCCAAAGCAGTTGGGAAGCTTGTAAAATGTAAATAAAAACAGAAAGGTATAAAATTCAGAATTCAGAGTTTATATTTATAAACACAAATACTTATTTGTTCGAACATTAACCTCTAAAAACTAACCTGCCCACACTGGTAGAAAAAAAATTCATGTCTGAAGCTTGTGACACCATCTAGTTCCTGCAGCTGTGCATGTGGCTAAAAAAACACAATGTAAGCATCAGTTCAAAAAAAACAAAAGGTTTGTTGGTCAAACCCTCCACTTATTCACCGGTGAACAGGTGGGTTAGATAACATTTTATCAAAAATTCACATTAACTACTAATATAAATGATCATGTTATGTTTCAAATTAATTCCGTGTTGTGAAACTAGAGTCTCAGTTTTTATCTTTCCAACCATGTGTCATTTTAACCATGTACCTTAGCATCGGGTTTAGCAGAGGCGGTTATAGGATGATAACACTGGTGAATTAGCTGTGTTTTTTTTTTAAGCACAAATCTGTAATTTCCATCTCCTCGGTGGACAACAATGGGCCCTGCTCTTGTTCTTTGTGGGGGGTTATCAACACCTCTAGGGCTGTACGTCTGTCCTTCACAATAAAATACAGTATACAGTGAAAATACAGACACAGTTTTAAAGGCTTCACCCGAGTGTTCTTACTGCTTTCTTTCAAAGTTACTTTCTTTCTGTAATTAGACATGTTAATCTCCACGTACATACATTACATTTTTACAAGTAGATTGTTAAATATGTATAAATCAATTCTGCCTACACTGGTGGTGTTGATCTTAGGGCCAAAAGTACTGATCTGAGGTAGGTAGGTATATTGCAACCTCTGCTATTCGGATATTGCACTAGCTCATATTCTGATTAAGACAACATGACTTGATTAATTGTGCGGCCCAAATAGAAAGATGACTCTGTTTGGCCTGGCAGACGTGTGCAGATTATTATCCTTTATAATGTAGCTGTTTTTTCCATGCGGCAGGCCTTTTTTCAGCCTGTACTGGCTTCAGACTCATGATAATATCTTCATGTTAGGTCTCCATCAGTCTCCGTTTCCCATCTCACTAACTATGCGAGCCGAAAGAATTGCAATTTATCAGAGCGAGGAGATTTCCTCTCTTTCATTTGATGTTGGGCATACAGTGAGCTGTTGAATGGCCCAGGTGCTAGCAGAGCTGCTGAGGAGGTAATAAAAGACTTCCAGCAGTATTGTTTACTGCTCCATTAACAAACAAACATTAGGGCCCATTTGACTAAATACTGCTGACAGAGAATATGGTGATCAATCACCATGGCAACCATCCCCATTAATTAATATTGCGCTGGGAGATTTAGGAATGCTTGGATGATGAGGACGGAGCGTGCACAGATTTTTTTTTTTTGTCTTTTGGAGGGGGTGGATGGGAGGTTGTGGGTTTCCAGAGCACCATCTTTCATTTCTGGCCTTTGTCCGACACTGGCAGAAGTAGCCTCGCTCCACATACCAACCAAGGGGTTAACTGTGTCCCCAAAGCAATTACAGCCAATTGTGGAGCTAGTTAGCAATTAGTGGATTAAATGTAATGAGTCTGCCGTTGCCATGGAGACAGGATTTTTCAATGATACTTGTCAAAATGAAGAGCCCTTTAAATAAAAAAAAAGCCAGTGGTTTTAACAGATGGAGGCAGATAGGTCCACTCCATTTAGTGCGATCATCACTTTAGTTTGTTATTGAATGTAATTTGTTGTTTTCATGTGAACCTTAAAATGAAAAAAAAAGCAACAAAAACATTGTAATTAACCTGCAGAATCAATGCAGCCAGTAAAGAAGGCTGAGCCTAAGATGAACCCTCATCTGCGGATAAGAGCACCTGGTGTGGGCGGTTTGAAAGCAGCCACGAACTCATTTCCAAGGTCCCCAACTGTTTAATTGTGTTTTTTGAGCTCCTTTGTATAAAAAAAAATACTAAAATTGTTGCAATCAGGGAAATTTTAACATATAAGACTATTACGGAGTCAGGCTTGTATTTTGAACAAGTTGTGTGCACTCAGCTTTTATGTTGTTCACTCAGCTGTCAACCATAGTTATTAGACTGTTCAGTCATATGCATATTGCACATATACAGTACCATCTGTGCTTTTGTCCCTTCAGGGCCAGAGCTGACATATTACAGTGAGAAGACTCTTATTGAGTAGTATAATGGATTCCAAACTACAGCATTTCATATCCCGTGTAATTTGATCGCTATTTAGTCTGGATATCTGATGCCCATTCCTCTCCCTTTATGAAACCGTCTGTGCAAACGGGGCCAGAATCCAAAAATGATTTATGACAGATTCATGAAGAGAGGCCAAGGGGAGAGAAACAGATTAGGTAGAAATCTGGAGAGATAAAGATGAGACGTCTGTCTGCTGCTGAGGGCAGCGAGACAAGCCCTGTCTGTATCAAGCTCAGGGAAATGTGCTCAGGGCCCTGACAGACAGCATCGAACCATCTCAGAGCTGACACAGACATCATCTTTCTTTTCTTTTCCTTGGGCAAGGGGAGAACTGTGACATTGCCAATTATAGTGTCCTTAGGTGGCCATCTTGTACTTTATTTAGCCATTTCTGTGAATGTATACAACCCTGACGAAGGCTCGTGTAGACCTTTTTCTCTCAATAAACACGTCGTCATTTTTCCGGCCGGGGAGTGTCACAGCAGAATGGTATATTATGCCCAGAAGTGTTTGCGGTTGAAGCATCTGATAGCAGCTGGAAAAGGAGAGGTCTGATCCTGTCAGCTGAGCACATGAGGAGTGGACAACATGATTTATCCAGTGTGCTGCTCGGCTGTACTCAGCTGCTAAAGCCGTGGCAGCGACTGGAAACGGCAGCAGAGAGTTCTGATAGCATACAGATATCCCTGTTAAAAACAGCAAACAGCCACAGCCAGGCATTCAAAAACCCTTATCATTCAGGGAATGTCTGCTCAAGTCATATCACCGTTACATCACCCAGCGCACAGGGTCGGGGCGGACTTTGACATTCGATCACACTGAAAGTGTTGATGTTTTCTCACTGTGTAAACCGCCATTTGTGCTGACAAATCAACAGTAAAACCGGGCTGATTCAGCCCATTTCTCCAGTTTTCAGCTTCCATCTCCTTTTCATTTCTCCCCTCCTCTCAGGTATGATGACTGTCAGCCATAATGCCGGTCAGCGTGAGCCCGGCTGCAGTTGAGCAGAGTGCTGGAAGGCCTGTGCGATTACCCCTGCCCTCCTGCTGCGAGCACTGCAGCGGTGGAGGGACTGAGAGGGAGAGTGGTGAGCTTTTAATACCACGCACAATAGGGCACCTCAACCCCAGACAGGCACCATATTTACACTGAGCTAAGGCTCTCCCTGAGCCTTATGACAGAGCAGGCGGAATGATCACCCCTCGCCTTGCAGCCAGGGATCCATAATTCATGAGAAGAGGTGGATGGGGTGCAAACAGGGCATGCTTACAGAGGGGGGGCCGCCGCCTGAGGAGTGTGTCCTGAGCCCTGTGTGTCTAAGTAATTAAATGGGATTAGGTATGCGCTGAACCCATTTTCAGAGAGATTGGCTGGCAATGCCATTATTATTGGAAAGGATCAGAGGGGCTTATAGGCATTGGGGAGGAAGGTAACTGAAGAGAGAGGTTTGAGGAGATTTATTAAAAGAAAAAATCTACTCTCTCAAATGTGGGTGGCAGGTTTGAGACAATCATCTTTTACGTCCCCCTTTCCTCTTTAAGGGAGACGGAGGTGAGAGACGGGAGCTTCCTGTGGAGGTGTGAAGAGAGACGCTCACACGCCAAAGAATGCCGGCCTAACTATGTCCACAGACTCTGCACCTCTGCTCGGCCCAAAACATCAGTTTCTAATTTGTGTGACAATGCCACTGCGGATGGCACCTGATTTGCAAGAGGGTGCCCGGAGCAAAACCCATTTGAATAAGCACACATCCGAGTTATCAGGGATCAGGAGGAAGAGCTCGCAGACAGACAGGGCGCTACCTCTTTCCTCAGTAGCTCAACACCTCGACACACTCAGCTAACAATGTGTCTCTGTGTGCACCTGGACTGTAATCCTAACAATGCAGCTAACAAAAAGGTCCGTACACAATCGTGAATTGTAACCCAAACATCTTATTCCTAATCTGAATGGATGGTAAATCCCAGCTTGTGTGCCCTACTGAGGGATGATTTCCTCTTGCCAGAAGAGCTGAAGCAACTTCTTGTTTGTGCCTCCTTTTTCCCTTACAGAGAGAACCTTTTGGCGACAGCAACCCTGGGAGAGATGCAGAAAGCACGTCCCCTGGGGAGAAAAGCTGCCTCAGGCTTCAGAAAGCCTATTTACAACAAGCTGTGCTTGTTACTTTCATCAAAATAGAGCACTGAGCTTTTCTCCTGCCTTGTTTTTTTGTGCTTTTGGCAGGAGGTTGTTATTGTAAAGCACTGACTCCATTGTGCTCAGCGGTGCGGTGAAAGTCTAGCTGTCCACTGCCATGGAGAAGACAAGAGAGGAGAGACGGTTGGACGGAAGACACACCTTTTTTCCCAGAGACCCCAGACGCTTTTATAGACCTCGAAGGAGTGTCTTTGGGAGGAGTAGAGAAACCTGCTATGTCACCGTATTTCCCCAACCTTTGATCCCCAACTGTACTCCATCAAGTTCAATTAGAGGATCGGTGGTCTCTGGCGGGCACGTTTGTCATAATCTATTGGGTATAGCGCGTTCCAGATGTTGAAGGAGAGGACAGAAAATCAATAAACTGGATTGGGCTGCCAGGCCCAGAGGGAGGTCTCCTTACCCGGGCTTGCGTGGCTCAGGCTCAACTCTCCTCCATCAAGCCTCTCTTTTTTCCCGATGTTTGGGCCATCAAATTGAATTTCATCAAACGGTCTGGACAAAAAAAGGGAAGATATATAGCATAAGGCTTTTGTATTCCACAGACTCTCAATTTGCCCTCCAGACAAATATGCAATCACATATAGTCAATGTTCAGGAAGGGCTGCTGTTTGCTTTTGATTTTATAAAAAGCAAACACCATCTGAGTTATCACTCCAGCCGTCTTTACTCACCAGTCGAGGATAGACCCTCACTTTTGTTTGTCATCATCAAACACAGATACACATCGCGTGGTACGGGTAAAATTCTGAAATATTTCACATTTTTGTTACATCTTGAGAGACAAAAGTGTTCATCTGACAGATCTTTTGATGCTGCACATTCCTTGTTTGCTCTTATAAACAACAAGCAGAGGGAACAGAGAGGAACTCTGGGAGGAATCAAGGTCAATGACTCCTTGACAACCGTTCCATCCGCGAGGTATTATCATTTCATTACCTGCCCACGTCAATAGCCGCTGCTGTTTTCTTTTTGACTCCATTTCCATAGTAACTACTGATTCATTGTTTGTAAGGGGACAATCTTTCTTGGACAATTGCCTCTTAATGGTGCAATATCAGTGGAAGTGTTCAGCTGTCGGAAAACTGTGCGTGTGAGGACAAAGCTAAAGGCGATACATATTGTTCCTGAGAGGTAATAATCATTGAAACAGTGCACCATTCTCCCACAAGAAGGAGATTTTCATATACATGACTGACTGTGTAGCTGATCTGGTTATTGTCACTGTCACCATCAACCCTGTGCTCGCTCCACCCTTTCTCTTCTTTACCTCAAGTATGTAGAACAAAAGAGAAAAGAAATATCACCCAAAGGAGGTGGTCCACCTACAAAATCTATAAAGTCCTCCATCAAAATCAGCTCCCTCGCTTTATGAGGACATTAATCTGCTGCTGCAGTGCTCTGCTCTTCAAAGCACCTTGACAGTGTGATTGTCCTTTTTTTTCTTGTGGCTGCTGTTTCTTGTGTGCTTTGTTATACAAAATCTCAAAAGTTTATCAAACGGAGGGGAGGCTGTAAGAAAGAGACAGCGCCTCAGAGAGAAATAAAGGATGGAGATGAAGAGAGGACAGAGATAGATAGAGAGGAAGAGAGGAGGGAGGAAAGAGCAGCACTTCTGAGTAACAGCCCTGCCAAAATAAATCCTCTACGGGAAAAACAAAACATCCTGTGAAATAAAACTCTGGCATCCCCTTCCAAAAATGCTGCAACCTTCATCTATTACTCTCAAGTGTCAGATAAATGTCTGAGAGAGATGGAGAAGTTGTCCTTGCAGTTTTGCTTTCTCTGCCTAAACTCTGCATGTGCCCTCCCCCCCACCAACATGCTACCCACACAGCGCACACACCTGCAGACTGTAGCTGGGTCGGCCGAGTGAGAGCATCTCGGTTGGACTGTAAACTGATTTAATTGGCCGCCTGTACGTGGGGAATGAGTGATATCTGTCAAAGTCGTGAGCACAAAGAGGAGACAGAGTTAAAGATCCATCAGTCCAGCCGGATGCTATTGTCTTCACATTGGTCATGATAAATGCAGCTCACGAAAGCTCCCCATCCGCTATTATAATCAGATTCATCTCTGGCTGTGCTCAGTGGCCCCAGTAAAGTCTGCCACGGAGATTATTTACGACACACAAGGAAAGCTCTGCTCGGTTCTTTAACAGCCCTGCCGGTGTGGAGAGCGTTACCGGGAACATGAACGGAGCCGAGCCAAAGGCCCGACTCTGTTTAGTAAATAAATTAAGTGGGTAAATGAGGGCGGCAAGCGACAAGAGTGGGACCCCACTCCTGTTAATTACTGCCACGGCTGCAGCTCTGGGACTCCCGAGCTAACAGGTAAGGTCCGGGAAACTGAATTTTGAGGTGAGAGATTGGCCAAATCCGGCCCCTCTGTGTGCTGGAAAGAGAAAGGATGTCAGACACATTACAGTATATGCTGTCAATGGAGAGACGGCAAATAAAATGCGTGCAGAATAATCTTCACTAAGGAGGCTCCACTCCAGTCGTTTCATTTAACAGCCTGTCCTTTTTCTTTTTTTTAAGATTCACTTCGTAATCACAGATGAGAGATGTGCACATCAAACAAGACGAGCGACTTTGGTCTACACAGCTGCCTTATAAAAAGCAAACAAGCTATAAATAAAAGAGAATTTTATAGAGGGGCGTCTGTCGGGCATGTGGGGTTGAAATAGGGAGAGAGAAGTAGAAAGGAAAGGAATGGAAAGGGGGATCTGCGAGACATCAGAGACCGCAGTGCATGACATTACCTATTATGAATACAATGTGAAGCTATTTAAATGTGATGGTAGGAACAGGTTGGCTCAGGGTGGGGCTGGTGTCACAGCTCGTAATGAGATCCTTTGATGTGGCAGATAAGGGGGAACTGAATAAGGGAGAGGGCCCTCTGGGGAGGAGAGGTGAGAGGACACCCGGCCACAACCACCACAGCAAAGGAGAGGAAAAGGGAGGAAAAGAGGAGAAAAGTGTGGGCAGAGGCAGGAAGCAGACAAAGGAAGGATTCTCTTTCTCGCTGGCTGACGTGACAACTGTCGCTGGCTTTTTTCCGTTTACCTCACTAACTAATTACGCTAATGTTAGCTTCACCACTTAGATTTTTAAAAAGCCCTTTTTTTTATGATTCCAGCAGACTCTTTTTTTTAATGACAACCATGACCATTATGACCATTTCATTTAGTTTAAAGGATGTGATGAGACGCTCCTGTGGTTATATTAAAGGTTGGGAACAATTGACCTTTGTGGTCGATTGGGTTGGAGAGATTTTCATATAATTCATTCCTTACACTTCTGCTTCTATTTTCAGTTTTGGAAAGCGATCTCTCTTTCGAGGCCCCATGCATATTTCTTCAACATGTGGAGAAATCAAAAGCTTGACAGACCTGCGGTGCCAAGTTACTATTTCCTGTTGAGAGACGAAAGCGTTTAAAGTAACGGTCAATTATGTTTTATTCAATGACTGTGATCCAAAGAAATACAACCTGTGTCCAACATTATGCTATGCTCTAGTAACTCTTTGTGTGTGTGCTCACCATGCAGAACACACACACACACACACACACTTGTTCCCTGACCTTAAGAGTGCTATACTCACTCCAGGTGTCTCGGTGGAGTCTGGCTGGGCCGCTCTGCCATTAACAGAAATCTCCACCTGCTGTCTCGGCGCGGCCTCGGCTTGCTTTATTTTTGACAGAAATCAATCGTGCCGTCACAAGCCATCATCAGCTTGTATTTGAGTGCACACCCACTGAGCACATAAAATGCATGCACTCACACAATCACATATACAAACACAAACAGAAGCCTGAAAACAACATGCGGGCCCCCTGCTTGATGTTTTTTGATGGCAAACAAAGTGCAAAGACAGAGAGGAATAATTTGACAGAAAGAGAGAATGTGACAGTGTGTATTCGGAGGCCTTGTACTTTTGACACCTGCGAGTGAGGCAGTGTTATTGAAGCTCACTTTGAAGGCAAGGGCAGAACAATAATCAAGGCCTGTTTCTGAAAACTCAGAGGAATCCAGGCACAAGATGTTCTTTCTGATTGAAAACAAATTGGTTTTATTACCAATGTCAGCTCACATGATCTTACATACCAAGATACATAGGTGGTCTTTGATTTCCGGGTAGGCGCGAACAGAGACTGCTTTCATCTCTAAGAAGTTTGTTTTCCCCAACTGTTGTGCTTTAGATGATTTTAAGCCAGGGTATCTTGAGTTGATCAAGGCTCCTTTTGTTTCTATCTCTCCATCGGGCCAGGTGTGGGGTTATCGGGAAGCCGGTTGCCCAACAGAGCCTGTAATCTACTGGGCTGCTGCTGACAAAGCTCAAATATCATAATCAATTATCAGCCGCCTCCAAATAATCAGAGACGATCTCCTCCCATTGTTCCACGCAGACAGTCCAGACACACAAAACAAAGGATAATAATCTCCTGAGCTGTTGCTTTGTAATGCAACAAATCAGGAAAGTTCTCAGGAAGACTGTGAATAACACATAAGGTGATATAACATGAAAGGGCGTGAAGGGAAAGTCAAACCCCTACTTGTGCGGTGTAGACAACAGTAGGATATTTACAGTCAACGTCTGGGACAAGGAGTTGCGTTTCACCTGGAGACCCATAAGCTCGCAGGATCATCAAAGCAACAACTGCCACAACCTGGCGTGTGTGGGCCCGTGTGTCACACCTCATTTCCCCCGAGTCTTCATGTCTGTTGGCAGGCAAATGACTCGAGGCAAACATTCACATTTACACACCAGAGATTACGTGACTTTCCTTTATTTCACATCAGGAGCGCCCCATATGGAAATGTGACTCTTACATACTGGTAGTTAAAGCACTGTCAGCTCTGATTTACACAGTGTGTTGTTGACATCATTACAGTGAATATTAAATAGATTTAACGTGTTTCTTACTATGCAGTAGTGCTAAAAATAAACCAGCTAGTTTTTAAAGTCTATATTCGTCTCATTTTACACATTATTATCAGACAATATTGAGCTAACAGTTAAAGTAATGTTGATATTTAGAGATAGGTCTTTGCTAAGATGATCATTCTACATAAACTGTACCTCTATCTGCTTTTATATATATATCTGTTATTGTATAATAATTATATGAGGATTTCATTATAATAATGTAGAAAATGACACATGCTAGTCTTTGTGTTATCATGGGAAAAATATCGTCCTTGAGACACCTACTGTAGCTTTAATTTTATGTGATTTTTTTTACGTGTTAGCGTCACAACCGTGAAAGATGCAGTCATGGAACTTTACAGGTGCATAGTTGAGATCAAAATAAAGGTTGAGTGTGAAGATGGGTGCGGTCAGAGCGAGGGTGTTGAAAGTAAAGGGATAGGGAGTTGGTACGAGGCCATTGGCCTGGTGCTACGACCACACTGCAAGTCTCTAGTTTGTTAAAACTGGATCGCAGGACCTTTATAGATAAATTAACAGCCGTGACATTGAAGCCCTTGCCAAACGAGTTCACACAATGCTGATTAAGCCTACCATTGCAAGAGAAATCTGTCTGTATTTACAATATATCAGAGTTGTTGTATCTGGTGTCTGTGGTGACTTTCCCACGATAACACACCTGAACTATCTAACTGCTTTTGGACAGGTTGGTATAAGTAAAATACTAGTGCAGTGCTTTCAAAAAGTGCCTGTTTGGAATTATTTGCACGGGAAGACTTAAGGATGGCGCTCCCGGGGGCGGGTGAGATGCAGTCAGCTCACCTGCAGGCATATGTCATAAGCACGTGTTGACAGTGTTTGTGTAATTACTGTCACTGCCAGAGGGGAGAGACAAACGTTCTGCGCTGCAGGTTTGAAGAAAATAGCACTACATTTTGGGAAACATGTTTCTTTTGCTTTCTCTCCAGGAGTGAGATAACAACTCCGCTATCAACCTCATGTCTGCTTTAAAGTGGCCGTAATCTATATTTCTATACGAACAACGGATCAAATGATAACGTGAAAACTATGTGACAGTGTGAAAGGTGTGACTCATAATGTAACCCTACAGGATATGAAACTCTTCGGTTTTACGGCTTTACAGTCATTATAGTGTGTTTCAGCTCATTGTTTAGGTACTCAACACTCAACTTTACTGCTTTGGTTCACTCCCACTGTGTTGTTTTCGGCCACAGCAGGCAGCTGGTTTTATTGAAGACCTCTAAAAGCCCATTGTACTCTACCTCCTCAACACCAATCAACAGCCAGACACAATAAGCAACAAACTGGTGACAACAAACTACTCAAATATACATATTTCTTACTATTAATATTCCTTTAGCTGGACATTTAGTTAGCATTAAAACTGGGGGACAGGGAGAAATCACTAGCCTGGACTTGTTGTTTGTCCACAAAGAGAAATTTAAAAAGCCACTTCTCTTTCCTAGTCAGAGTCGATAAGTTGTTTTTCCTATTTGCAGCCTACATGTTGGTCCAAACACCTCCTGACTCCAGGTCTGTAAATCATGCATAAACATTTGACTCATATCATCTTCTCATCTCAGTATGTTTCTTTAACTTGATCCACTGATCTCTTACAATGTGCGACCTCTTACTCTTGCAAGACGTTCTTGTGTTACTGTAAAAACGTCTCTGCACAGCGTTTGCCTTCTCTTGTCGATACTTTCCTGCTCATGCAAGTCGTTCTCGTGTTTTATCGCTGGGCTGTAAACACCGCAGAAACCTGCAGCAGGAGTCAGCGGGTCACGGCAGGGGAGGGCAGAGGGGGGGTCTCCAGCTGTGACGCTTTGGTACAAGTTTCACTTCCTGCCCTCCATCCTGACAGCAGGAGAGAATCTCTAAATCTTCCCTTCAACAGAACGTCTCCTCTCAGGCCCAGGTTTGCACCCGGCCTGCCCTGACATCCCCCGCATGCTGCAGCTGTGACCTCAGAGCTCTTTCTGCACCGCATGGTGGGAGGAGGTTACACCGAGTGTAGAGCGTGGCATGCAGGGTTGGTCTCTGTAATGTAGTCTATTTTTGTACGCTCACTCTTGATGCTTTCAGCCCCTGCAGTTTTCAAAAATGACATTGATAAGATTCTCTAATGTTACTGTCGCTTTTTGGATGTTAAGAGAAACATTTCCCCTCACATGTGCATAAAGATTCATGGTTAGCAACCCTAAAGCCAACATATACATCATTTATCTTTGATCAAATGAAAGTGATCACCTTTCCAAGTGCAATGAATCAAGTACATGCAGAGCACAAGTTACCACTAACCTTCACCCTTTTACTTACTTTAAAAATGTATATGCACAAATATATGGATGTGTATATATGTGCATATACTGTATTTATGTCTATCTTTTTCTTTTTCTAGGTTATTATGCATTAGAATGTATATTTTCTCATTAATTGTGACTGTATTATAAATGGCAAAAAAGAAATTCCATTAAAAAAAGCCTCCAACTGAGGACCAACACCAAACTCTGCAGCTTTTAGCTACTTTTAGCTCTTTGTTTTGGTTCACTACTGATTATTAGCAGGTAGATATAGGTAGTACTAGAGGACTAAGGACAGTCATGCACACACACACTAGACGCGGACGCTGTTGTGCTCCATGTCAGTGTTTGCCCCACCACGGCCTTGGGGTCTGATCCCTGCACCTCTGCAGGGTGGGGCTTTGCACACCGGACACACACACACAGATACAGCATTCAGTTTGCAATCCACTAACTTTTTGCTCTTGTTAACATTAGTGCTCCGAATCAACTATTCTTAAAAAAAACGTTCATGCAAGCTAAAATTCAACCAATACCTGGAGATGCAGTGACAAGTAAGAGTAGAGGAGATATGAGAAAGGGAGTGAAAAAAGTCCACAAGTCAGTGAGATTATCTATGCAGTATAAAATGGTATATGCTTAAGGTTATAAACAATGTTTTTGTTTAACATGAATTGTAGAAGAAAACAGGAGCTGAAGTGCAGTGCTATTAATATTAAACCTATTTTTTATATATAAATATATGTGCAGAATCTCTACTGAAGCTTTGGCAACGTGGCGCCATATTTCTACCAATCTACCATTTTTATATTTATATACCATTAATAGAAATAGTCAAAAATCACTCTCTACCACTTAAACTAAACCAAAGCCAGTGCGGTTGTTAATAGTTGAGGCCAACAGCAGAAACATGTCAGCCCGTCTTTTCGTGAGAGTGTCTATTGAGTTGATGACCTCTGCTGCTAGATTTACTGTGTTGGGGTGAAAACAAGCTCCTCCAATTCCCAGTGATCACCAGAGGGCAGAGCACGCTCCTCTCTGGTGGGTGGGGTCGTAACCTATGAATTTTTAAGGTTCATACATGAAAGGGCACAGAAAAAAATAGATAATTCATCAAAAGGATTGTTTTCAGGTACTGCTCGGAGAACAAAGGGCTCTATAAATCATTACTAATCAGGCACCAGAAAGCAAATTAAATCGGCAGAGGAATCAATGGCCTGGGATCGATAGGTGTAAAGGACAGCTGATTTGGCTCCAGAGAGCTGAGGAATTCCAGAGGCCACGCAGAAGGCTTCGGATCTGTTTCCACTTTATAGCCACAGCTGTCAGAGCTCATTCTCGTCAAGATGGACCACAGTTTCTGAAGGTAGCTCAGCTGGGCTTAACTAAAACAAAACCTCAGAGGGCAAAGCAATATGGGGCAGAAACCAGTCTGATGGAATCTGACTGGATAGACAGAAGATTAAGGTGAGATTCCCCTCTGTCTGTCTCTGCCTCGCTCCTCCGCTCTTCCTCTGGAAGAAGACGGATCCACAGTCTGCAGATGTGCAACAGATGGCTTCCAGTTCACTGATGGCTCATTTCCACATCTTTAAGGTCACAGACAACGGCCTAACCAACAGCAAGTGAAAACATTTATCACCACCAATGACCCCATAATGGTAGTAAAACATCATTTAGACAGATTGATATGATATTTTGGCCTGCACTAAGGATAGCATCATGATTAAATTAATGATTCATCCCTCATCTCATCCTTCCATCCATTCATCCATCCATCTATCCCTCCATCTGTTTTGGATTTTAATTTTTTAGCCATGCTAGCAGCGTGGCTCCGTGGATGGCAATATGTGCCTGTTGATCAGAAGATTACACTGCTACACCCGAAATATTTAAACTATTGGACAGACTGCCATGAAAGTTTGAACCGACATTAATGGTCGCAGAAGGATGAAAAAGGATGAATTTTCATTTAGTTCCACCAAGAAGTTTATTATTTCTAAAATGATCACATGGATTGCCCTGAAATTTGGTGCAGATATTCATGTTCACCAGAGGAGGAATTAATGTGACTATAGTGATCAAAGCCTCCATTAGGTCAACATTATTATTTGTCCATGAATGAGGATCAACAGCATCATCACATCAACTTAAAACACAACTACTTCATGTTAAGGCTTCCTGCTACCAGAACCACCAAACATTCAACACCAGCTTTTCATCAAAGCGCCACAAAGACCTTTGTTAAAACCCAAATGTCAGGCCAAGGATACAATGACTCGACTAGAATAAAGTGTTAAACCTGTTTGGTAACAGCTCCAAATTAGAGACGGATGCACTGCTGATTTAAAGTCCAGGTTACAATAAACAGTCATCCACTGTTTCAATTCCTTTCCTCCCTACACGGAGAAACAAACCCATGTTAAAACCTCAACAGCCTCAGCTGCACTCGGCTCCAAGTTTGAAGAGAAATAACACTAAAATGACAAAGAAATAGCAAGTTATACATAATTACAAAACTCCTTCCCAGTATTTAAAATGAGATGTTACAATCTGACAATGATCTCCCACACGTTATCCAGGTGTGCTACAGTACAAACCACAGGACATGTACATTTACTCCCACCTGCACATCTCACACAGTGCCGCCCTCTCTATGTATGTTTCATGAAAAATATAGTTGTGAATTCTTGCAATGTTTCACCTTGTTAGGAGCTTACAATTATAGCGCAGACCCCTGAGGCAAACCTAATCTCAAAGTGAAGGGAAATCTTCTATCATATCAAGTGAAATTACTGTGAGCTTTTCTCAGCCTATTCCGATAAGATACCGATCAGCCAAATAGATTGGCTTTTCCATTATCTGCCGGGAGATCTTGGAAGGCATTGGGTAGATAATTTGCTAATGTTTCCTGTGACCTCCCCAGATTTAAATTATGTCTTTGGCTACATGTCAACTCAATCCTTCTGTTTACCAGGGAGCAAGCACTCAAAGAGCCATTAATATTCACTGCAACATAACTGTCTTTTCACATATTTCTCTGCAGCATTTACAGACTCAAAGGAGAGTGGTCTCCATGCTACTTGAAGGGTATGGATTGAGCTGGCTGAGTGCTTTACAGACCTTGTGGGTGTTCAGAAAAGAAATGACAGCGCCAGAGAAAAGAGGAAAAATAGGAATAGTACAGAAGATGGGGACAGGGGAATAGTAATATAATTTAGAAAGTGGAAAATCACCTTTAGCTGCCTCAGATGTTGCAGAAAACTAGGCTACTGAAGTCCAATCCACATTTCAATGAACAACAGAAATCTACTCTCATATTCCTGCATTTTGAAGTGAGGTTCACTTATTCGAGGTTTAATTAACAAAATGTAATGAGCTGCTTTGATGTGGGAATTTACAGAAATGAAAGTGGTAAAACCGTTTTAATAATAGAGTTGCATTGTCTTTTCTCATTAAAGCACTTGCTTAATTCCATGCATGTTTTTATCATAAATACGCAGCGGCACTCCATAAACAAGAGAGGTTAGCTGCTTAAATGTTGCTCATAAACCATTTAATTTCATTAAAATATGCAAGCATGTGCACATAAAAAGCTAGGCTTGATTTGTTTTGTCGTGTTCAAAAGGTGCACTCCCCCACCTCAATATAAAATGAAGACAGTTAAAGTCACACCACACGGACATTTTGTATCAGATCCGTAGTGTTAGAGAAGCAGCATGGCCTGCTATTGTTGTGAGTCGCAGACAGTGTTGCAGCAGCTCAGCACTACTGGGAGTGAATGTCCTACCCCTGGCAGAGCTTGTTCCCTGCTCCTGTACTGACACATGCTCTACCTCTAAACAAATCAACCTTGATTATAACAAGGCCTTCCCTGGTGGAAACTTGTCAAAAACATCAGCAAGTCAGTCTGATCTTTCAAAGAGGACTTGAATTCCCATCGGCCCCAGCAGGAAAAAGGCAAAGCAAGAAGCGTACTCTGAGCACATACGGTGCAGCACCGTTACAAACCTCACCAAAACTGGCATGACAATGGCTGAGTGAATGACTGAATGCTCAAATTCAGCTGACTTGTATTACACAGCGAGGCAAAGGAAGCACAGAGAAATGAGGGCAACTGCCATTTCATCCTGCAATCATATATTTTAAAACCTTGCTCAAATTTTCATTTAGCCCGGCGCCACCCCCTCCTTCTGGACTTATTAAATCAGCTGGAAGCAGCGCGGCTCTGTCACACACAGCATTAGAACGCCATCCCCCCTCCTATTACCAGGTGCAGCCCTGTGATTTAAAGCTTTGATTCTGTTCAAATGACAACAAAGGTGAGCCCAGAGCTGACGCTCCTAATTCATCATTCCCTGCTTGATAAGAGCGGGATTAATGCTTTTAATGCGACGGTCGCAGGCAATCATCCATTTTAAAGCTGGCTCCCTGGAGGATGCAGCTAAAAAGGGAAAACACCTGAAACACAGGGTAGGGAGAGGGCACATCACAGGGATGTGCTGAGCTCTATGGGGCCTCTTTATAGAGCCTGAGATGGTGCCGGCCTCCTCCTTGCTACCAGAAGCCTGCCCTGTGGCCTTGGCCGGCATCCCAGGAGCAGATGGTTTCAAGACCCGAGGTAAAGTTTGACCTAAATGCTGAAATCCAGAATTCAAAAAGCACCAGAATTGCCCTCCTCAGAACCCATCCTCCCCATATCCTCTCCCCTGCCAGGACGACCGCAGGGGATGAGGCTTTGAGATGGAGTCTTCTGACCATTTGGGATCTGTGTGCAAAATACCAGCGTATTTAGGACGTTTTCCTGCCTTAATAGCTCATTATGTATTCACTCCATGCTTAATTTAACATCTGCTGACTCCTCCACCCTTGCTCTATACCCCCTAACTTACGCAAACACATGGGAATTGGAATGAAAATGATCCATTATCCACATGTGTCTGGGCAGAGTGAGCTCTATCCCAGCTGTTTCTTTCTGTTTCTTCTGTCTTAATACACTCTGAACTGCCTCCAAAGCAAACCGCTCATGATGAGACGCTAACTGTTGAGCTTGACAGACAGACCAGGTGAAACCTGTAATTGTCTCTCACCTGCGATCTTCTTTAACCATGTGCAAATCTAAACTGCACTCTCTGGCTGAGTCCGTCTCCACCAGAGGAATCTGTCATTCATTCATGTGAAGCCTTGAGGGAAAAACTATATGAGCAATAAAAGGTGGTATCATCTTCTAAAGACTCTTCTATGGGAAACAGGTCCTCTCTTCCTCACATGTTGTACTTTACCTTCAGACTCAAGAATGCTGAACAAGTTTCAGATCAGACTAACGTCAGTTAATGAGACAGAAATGCTGTAATGGAACAAATGGAAAACAGTGTTTAAAATTAGCCATGATTACTATTATAAATACAAGCTTTAATCTTAAACAAATACATATCTATTTTACACGATTTTGCTGTATATGATACATTCAGTACCACATGACAACGTTTTGTTTTGTGGTTTATTTATTTACATTTTGGAGAGAAAAAAAAAGAGGATAAAAAGTACAGACGTGATCAGCGCGTTTGATCCTGTTGAATATGGAACATAAGGATTTCTTCTCTGAGGAAGCAGCCAAAACACAAAAAAACACCACAGAGGATGAATACATTTGAATAAATGTATCGACTACATTTTGAGTGGATTTCAAACTTGGGATGTTAATATTGTGCCCAATTCAAATGGAATAAATGGGACTTCAGTTGAATTAAAGCAATCAAACAATGATCTACTAAAAGCAACACGCTACCGTTATTTGTTTTGCAATTGCGGTCACAAATACTTCAAAGGAAATTATAAAAATGTAATTACATTATTTCAAATTATTATTAATTGAGGATCAAATTAGCATCTCTCTGTCGTGTGGCCTACATTTCTGTTTAGCCAGTCCATTTCGGGAAGTTCTTGCTTTATTTTCTTTGTTTTATTTGTATTTTATTGCCCAGAGCATTTAAACAACTTGTTGATAACAACGAAAGCAAAGAAACAAATCTTTCCAATTTATCCAACACCACCATAGCAGCACTAAAGTCCTATTTCACAATGTTAAATAGAGTGAAAATGACTTTGTGTATCCGCCTCATGATACTGATCCACTCCTAAATTTAATGGGTTCTTCTTTGGCCCATGCTTCACCTTTCCACTAAGTTTGATGGAAATCAGGCCAGTAGTTTTTCTGAAATCCTGCTGACAAACAGACATATACATATATATGTATATATATAACAGCCGAAGAGGTAACAGATTGGTTTGTATAAATACTGAGCCAAGTCCAACATGACAACCACATACTAACGCTCAGAAACTCATTATTATCTCAGTAATACATTCACACAGGGTCCCTTCAGCTCTCAGGTGTCTGGTGGCTGGAAAGTTTGAGTGGTTTAAGTAAAAATCCCAAAGGAGGACCATCACAGCTGATGTGACCCTCCGTAACCTGCCGGGAGGAGACAGGAGAGCGCAGGTGTTTGGTTGACACCACAGCTCAGATTCTGGACACTGTGTGTAAGTCAGTCATCCATTTTACTCCACGCTGTATCAGAGAGACACTTTGTGGAGCCCGCTGACATGTTTCAAGATGCAAGCAGTGGCATTTAGGGCTTGCCAGATTATCTTAAAGGAAGATAAGAGGAGTCAGGCAATGAGGATGAGCCACAGACTTTACACAGTTTTTTTGTGTAATTGGCCTGTGAGGAAATAGTAACCTTAGATAACGGCGATGGTTAACGTTCATTTACTAATCCTCCCGGCTCAGTGGTAATTGGACGGGCCAGACAGTGTGTGCTTTTTCCTGATGTTTCATCTGATCAAAAATGTAAATTTGATGACAATACAGCACATCAAAGGAGCCTGTGATCACCTGATGTTTGAGAGCAGCAGCATGTTGGTGTGAGTTTGAGTATTAAGCGTTGCGTCGAGGAACAACCTACATAGTGACTGCGCTCCTAATCAGGGCTTCAGGCCAAAGTGAGGTGCTGCAGGCCCGAGCTCTCTGAGCTGTGATGTTTCATTATTATCTCCCTTTAGCTACATCGACAACACAGTAGGCTGCTTTAATTACTCTCCATCAGTAGGGGAGTCAAAGCCACTTCAGAGACACACTCTAATCCCCCCTCCGTTCTTTTTCTCTGCAGGGCACTCATTGTCTCCTAAATATCATTTCCCTGAGCTCTATGCACACTATTGGATTAAAATGTGGAAGTTTTGCTGAAGGGGGTGAGGGGGTGGTGATGGGGGGGTTGGCATTTGGGTATTTGAGCTTAGCCTGAGGACCAGGCTGTCTCTGGTAACAGCATTTTAGTTGCATCTGCTCTGCAGCCCACAGACGAGTCGCTGACTTGCGCTGCTGTTCCTCAGTTAGCCCCACAGACACAGATTACTGTCCTTTGTGCACAAACAATCATTTTTATTAAGCTCTTTGCATTTTAACCTCAGCGTTGTTACAGTGAAATTTCAGTTTTGAGCAACAATGTTTACTGTATTCCACCTAATGTAGACCAATAGAGAAAAGTGTTTGTTTGGAGTACAGATACTGTAAATATAAAAGCAAGATAGACTGTTTAATGTTTAATATCCAACCAAACTCCATAAACTATCAGCTGACTTTTACACACAAACTAGTGCCCATATTAAAGCAGTTATGTTAGCACTCATTATCAGCATGACCAGTGTTTTCTAACTGTGCTTTGCAGTTGAATCTTTGTTAAAACTCAAATTGATCATCACTTTTCAAGCCTGCAGGGGTTTGTTGTGTTTGATACACTGATTTTGGGCGGATTATTAATTCAATTTTTAAAGTAAGTAAGTATTAAAGTCCACTGTGGAATGTAAGGATAAAAAAAGCTGAAAAGGGGGAGGAAACCTATAAAAAACTATAAATGTGTCCATACATAGCTGCTCAGTGTGAATCATACTGCTGTAGAGCTCCAGGCGTCATGTGAATCGTTTTGTTTAAATCGCCATGTTGGGAAGAAAAGCACGAGCAAAAAGTAATGACACCAGCATCGACTTAAACTGCCAGAACGAACTGCAGTTTAGGTCCAAGGACAATGAAAAACTCCATTGCACAACTCAATTTATTTTATATTATTGACCCTGATGCTTAAGAAATTGTGTTGGTGGATGCCAAGCGGTAAGCATAACTGCTAGTCCCTGATTGATATTCAGGTGATGTTGATAATGTTGGATAAGTTAAGTTTTTGACACTGGAGGTTAGGTACTTAAACATATTTTCTACAGCTTTAATTAAAACTATGCATATGTGGAAAGAGAGAGAAAATATCAAAGATGACATCTATTAAAATGAACCACAGCATATTATAAACACAGTAAATATTATCGGAGGGTAAAGAGATAACTGTCTGGTGAAGACGAATGTGACGGCTGTATGGTAACTACAGGCTCAACATAGGAGCTGTGGTGACTGATTCCCTCTGAAGCTAGCAGTGCTGAAACAAGCACGCACTCACGCCATTGTAAGCCACTTTGGAAGAAAAAAATGTCTTCACAGTGAAATGACTTGCAGGGAGTGTCTCTCTACAGAAGATAGGGATTTGAGTGCTCACTAAACCAGTTCAGAGGGGACAGCTCGCATTGTCTTCTTTTACTGCCCATGATAAAGCAGTATTAGAATTCCCACTTCCTGCTCCTGTATGCATGCCAAGGCTCTTTGTTAGACTGAATGCAGAGCCTATTCATCTCACAGCGCACAACAGAACACAGTAATAACACAGTCATGAGTTTTGACTGATGTCAGTGAGGCGCAGGGCAGCTTCTGTAAGCAGGAACCAGAGCCGGAGCAGAGGCCCCTCACACCTTCTCCTCATTGCTCAGTTGACCACCGAGGCCTGCTGACCTCCGCGTGGCCCCACTCCAACTCCAACGCTGCGGCGTCTCTTACAGACTCAAAAGACCCAACAATAACAGCCGGGCTGTTTAATGCCAAATCCAGGTTAACCTCCCGGCCCCACTTGGCCCCTTGCCTTCTGTGGCCCAAAGAAGAGTGGGCTGAAGTTCCTTGGAGCTGTTTGTTCACAGCTAATGATGTGGAATAATATTGGTATTACTAGTCGTGTGAAGCATCAGCAGATTCATTTTTTCTTGGCAGTGTTGATTGTCACATACGAACAAAGAAATTATAGCTGCCCCAATTTTCTTCTAATATACTCTGTGCTGCGGTGCATTGTGTTCTACTGTTTAGTTGCATAAATATGATGGTGTGGTCACATGGCAGCAGATGCTGCGAGCATCAAACAATAAAGAATGGGTTAGGAGCTGTCATTACATGGGAACTAGGTCACCATTCAAGCCGACTCGCTTGCATTGACTGCTTCGAGTGACTATTGATTTTCTGACTAAAGCAATGACTTCATTAATATCACCATTAGTCTGCCATCTGACACAAATGGGTAGCTTGGCTGCTGGGCCAGACAATAATTCAAGTGGATATGAATCAGAGATTGGATGAATTAAACATACAGCACATTTCACAGCAAATGTGCATTACACATTGTAAAATTGGAAAAGGTTGTAGAGCTCCTTCACTCGACTGTGTTTGAAACGAAATCAGCAGAAAAAACAAAGTCGACGTTACCTCTGCCTCAGCACGCACAAACACAAACAGACATTACCAGCAAATTCTCCTTTCATCGTTCAATTTAAACTTAATCTGTGAAAGATGAGAGACAAATCAACAGATCGCTTTTCAGCAGGTTTTTCAAAACAAAAACAACAATGAAAGAAGGATTATTTTCACTTTAATCCGGGGGCACCAGCTTAGCTAAAACAAAAGCACGACCATGGGAACGCATGGAGGAATGAGAAGGCTCGCTCTCTCCACCAAACCCAGCTCTCCAGCAAACCACAAAAGAAGAACAATGAGTGTGTCTGTGTGAGTGTGAGTGTGTGTGTGTGTACATGTGGAAGAGAGAAAGGGAAACGGGATTTGAGATCTATATTAAAACTGCAAATAGCTTTTAAAGATTAGTGACGGGCAGAAGGAGGTGACAGCAATGGGATATGTGAAAAGTGGATTGCCCCTCCCTACTGTGACTATTTTGATAGCAGTAGCGTTGACAAGCATCGACTTGATTGTGAGAAGGCAATGTGCGCTGAAAAGCCTTGACAAGTTTCTTTGAGGCATGTACAGATCTTTTGGTGACTGAAAGGAACACAAATCAGGATTATGTATTACATAGCCACATTCAAACAGCTGGCATTAGGAGCTCTGAAGTGTCTGGCAAGATACTGTTGTTCAAGGATGCGCCTCCCGCTCTCTCTGTGTGTGCACTGTAATTACCCAGATCTGGGCTTTCAGAAAACCATTTCTTATGAAGGAATGCAACCATGGCCTGAATACTCACATTCTGCACAATCTAAATGTTTCACTGGCCATTTAATGGGCAAAAAAAACGTGACTGTGTGATTCTGTTTTGGGCCGTTTTCTATTTCATTAATAAAGACATCCAGCACATGCAGCTTTTGATGTTGTGAGCGCATGAGAGCACGTCCTGTACTCGGCGCTCATTTAAACCGATCACCATGGTCATCACAGGCTGTGTACAGTAGTTGCTCTGTTGTCAGAGATGTGTCTCACTCTGCAGCATTTGTCAGGATTAGACAGGAGTAATCCCTAACCAAACTCCAGAGGATGTAATTTGGAGATATGTGCTGGAACTGAAACTGTGTCGGCTTACTCCCACAAACCCCATCTTCCACCCCATCTGAGCCATCTAAACTCCTTTTTGCCAGCCCTCAGACACGTCCAATATTTTGAAATGGTAGAAAATGTAAAATACGAACCACAAGAAAAAAAGAAAGAAGTGGAGCTGCCAAGTGCCCTTCAACTCCCTTTCTCACCCCACTCCTGAACAAACCCTCCTCCAGGCAGGTGGGGTGCTCGTGATGTCAGGGCCCCATCGCTGATATCCGTTCTAATATCCCTCAACACTCGGCTGTCGCATCACCACCCACCATTAAGTCATCGCTTGTGTCCGACACAGGGCCCGATCTGTGTGCTCTGGCCCACTCCCAGCCCTGTGCCTTTATCACACCCCAACCTCTCTGTGACAGACAGGACTGATCTCCCCTGCAGCAACCCTCCACCCTGCCAGTAAAAGGACAGCAGTGGAAAAAGCCCCCCAGGGCCCACTGAGGATGGACTCATGAATCAAACATGCGCCTGAAGCTTCCCTCTTATCACCGAGGTCAGCCCAGGCATTAATACGCCATGGCTCGGGGGAGCTACCTACTGTGACCTCCCCCAGTTTCCCTGAACAGAAGGGCAGAGTCCTCAGGAGCCGGTCCAGAGAGAGAGGGCCTCCCTCCAACACAGTCACTTCACATTACGTCCTCCACACTGAGAGAGGGGGCGACGGAGAAAGATAGAGATGAGAGAGAACAAAAAGAGGTGCAGAAATGAAGCATGAAAGATCAAATAGACAAAGAATGAGAGGAAAGAAAAACAACGCTCGTTGGTGCAACGCTGGGCAGGGAGTAACACGTGGGTAAAATCGACTGTGTATACAGACCCTTTCAAACACCACCAATCTTCATTGGCCAGACGGGGTGTGATATATGTGACTGTCTGCCAGCGTAAATTAGGCAGTCCAGCCCGCTGTGTGGTAAAGCATGACGGGGCCGGACAGTGCACTAACTCAGGCGGCCTGGTGCCATGCACACCAGCTTCTCTCTGCTTTGCCGTGCCATAAATCACCAGCTGGGGGAAATGAATCGCTGTCCGTCCGAGCTGGATGCACCAGCTGGCACCGCCATCACCTGACCAGCAGGAGCCCATGCCGACACTGGAGCGGCTGAAATCAAGAAAAATGAGGCATGGAGGCAGACGGAGCCATACCCCTGCGCTCTCTCATTAGTCTCCTCTGGGCTTCCTCCACACTGAGCTCGTCTGAAGTGAAAGGGCACACAAAATATATTTCAGAGTGTCACCTGAGGGGAGGAAAAAAAGGGGAAAGAAATGATCACCCCTGGTCTCCTCACAAATCTATGTAGAACTGAACTGGCAGACAGTATTAGTGTTTCTGAACCCAGAGCTCTGGGAGACAGCAGGAGGGACTGCAGCTCGGGGAAAAGTGGAGGCTGCGTGTGGGGGACAGCTTTGTGTTCGCTCTTATTTAATGGAGTTATTTTACTGAAAGTAATGACTCAACCCTATTGGGGATTCCACTCTGCATTCAGATGTAGTTAACGGAAAAACATGTTGATGAATAGATTTTCACTTTTCAATATTGCTGAGTTGCCGGTGGAGGGCCCACTTATATGCTGACCGCTGCGATTATGAGAAGCTGTGTGGGCGTCAGAACTGAGGCACTCATCAGGAAAATGGGTTGAAATTACATCAATACAGCCACATGGAGAGTTGGAGAGATCTAAAATAATATATACTTGATCCTCTACTATGGACATAAGGCGACTGTTTACCTCCGATGTCCCGAATTATGGATTCAAAACATTTTTCTGCATTAATCTCCACATCACGTCAAAGCAGCAACTTCCCAGTGAGAGGGCAATCAAAGTCAGAGATGGAAACATTTGCATTATGAAAATAGGGCAGTTTAAATGAACAGATGCAGGCTAGATTGACATTAAATTTGAGGCTTGTGGTACAACACTGGGTTGCTGGGTATGATTGGCAAGGCCAATTTCCTGTGAACCCCCACAGCAGTTTTAGCCTAATTTCATTGGTCCTGTGGAGCAGCAAGTCTATCACTGTCTCAGATATAGAGGATTAGCTTCTCTTTCCTGCTCAGATGAATTTGCCTGTCATGGTGTGGTGATGAATGGCAGGAAGGCTGAGGAAATGTACTGTGGGCTCATTGGAAGTGGCAAGGTGAAGTCTGGCCTGGCAGCCTGCCCCAGGCTCGACCCTCGCCGCGGTTGTGACCCCCCGCAGATGTCCAGGTGTACGTTCACATATCGGCAGCCGGCCCATCAGTCGGCTGGTCAGTCAGTAATAGACCACAGCATCAGTTTGACATCTGTTTTGACAAGGAATCCAATTCCATCAGCATGTCTCAAGGTCCCCGGATACAGCAGAGAGTGTCCACTGTTTCTTCTCCAATCACATGAAAAGGGTATGTTTAAAGGTCAGGCACACTTTAAGCACCTGCACCTGCCTCAGGCTTAAAAGCCACACATTTGATCTTATGCCGGATAACAATCTAGCTACAATCTTTATTAAAAACGGAGCCTCAAAGCAGCACTGCATTAACTAAAATCGCTGCTTCAAAATCCTTTAATTCTTCACTGTCTTGTAATAGGGAGAATGGTGCTTCTGTCATTCACACTCGGCGCCCCGGACGCCTGTTCTCGCACTGTGAAACTTTGGTGGGCGAGTACAATCTCCCAGGAGAAGTGGCTCTGTGGCACGAACACACCACCAGCTATGACACGGATTTTGGGAGAGATGAGAACAAATTGTGGAGGAAAGTAAGAACAGAAAAAGGAGAGAATGACTGAGATGGAGGCTGCTGGACCAGACAATGATTAAGTACGAGTTTATAGACCTTCCTCAAATAAAAGGCTGCAAGACAGGTGCTGCACTGCTCTTCTTTCTGTGAGACATGTTAGTAATATTGCTGTCTTGTGTTAGCAAAGTTGCTGCAATCATACCAAATGCTTGTGTACAGCTGTTTATATTTACAACAGGGGTGTAAATGTGAAATGCACTATTGCACTATGAAGTATTTAGACCCTTTACTTAAGTAAAAGCACCAATACCACACTGTGAAAATACTCCATTACAGGTAAAATACAGGTTTGTAGGTATTGTTTTGTTTTTTTCATAAAAACATTCCCATCCTGCTGTTGTCGCGGGATGCGGCTCAATGGCAACCAAAACAACTGCTCTCCATTTCCTGTCCTCTCCTCTGCAGCTGTTACTGTCACCACCTTCCACCCCCGGCCCGACGCTCACCACACCTCCTCCATTTTCAGCTGTAATCATGTCGCCATGCAAATGCTGTGCACTGAGAGGTTCATGTTGCCCTCTCCGGGACATCATTCCCAGCTGCCTGAGCCCTTGAGTTGACCACCCAGGGGAGGGAGAAGAGGAAGTCATTACTGCTATCACAGTCAGGCACAGTCCCTACACTGCCAGACAGCCCCTCCAACTCATAAAGTCCTTGACGACTTCACTAAAACATCCAATTTCAGTCGGACCCCATTTATAATGACGAATAGAAATCAATCACTCCAACCACTGCACACTCCTCCTGAATCTGTCTGCTTATTTGGCTGCCCAAAATGGCACTGAAAAAAAGGAATCTCTTCCCCCCTAACGCTGGTATCCTATCCACATCTCCGGGATATTCATAATTCATCATCTTCGATTCCTGACATCTGCCACTGATTGTGCCGACGGGTTGGCTGGAATTAGCCACTCCTGGGAGCGGCGTTAATGTGCTGGTGGGCCAGCACATGCACCCCGGCTGGGGAGGGGTTGCGGGTTGGGTGGAGGATTGAGGCCGGAGCGGCAGGAGCCTTTCACACTCCTAATGTGTAATTAGGAGCCATTTTGGAGCGCTGCCTTCCTGCACTGAAATTAGCTGCCTTTTATTAATCAGGCAGACCAGTTCAATGGCACGATGGGTCTCCCTATAATCTAACACAAAATGTTGTTCTTAATTACAGAGGGGGAGAGACTGCACAGAGAGGGGCTGCAGCTCCTGCATGATCCCCACGGGTTCAATTTCTGAACCGCAGAACACAGACAAATTGAGCATCTACTACAGCAGAGCAGTCCACATGCTGCGCTAAAAATAATGGTCAATATTTTGTCAATCATTCTTGCAACCTGAGCATTAGAGCCTACATGTGGCCTGCTTTACATAATAGGTATATGCATCATACAGAGCATGCAGAGAGCAACTCTCACAGCATTTGCATTTGGCGAATGTCAGCTCCACTTGAATGAGAGATCATACATATTATGTGATTACAAGCACTGGTCCTCCTTTGGAGAGTTAAGTGCTGTGACCCTGACCATGCTCATCAGCGCTGATGCCCTCATGACTACTGATGAGGACTAAATACTTCAATGTTCATCCTCGGTGGTTGTGATTTTTTTCCCCCCTCTTGCTACACATCTAATGAAAAAGATCATAAGTACACGGAAAGCAGTCCAGGCAGAGAAAAGTAATCACTACATCCCTGATATGGATGTAATACATGATTGGTAAAGACAGGATATTTTTAAATGTGTTCAGCGAGTGTTAAATCACTTTCTGCTTGAAACAGAAATCAGTAATAATCTCTTGAACTGCTGAATTCATTATCACTTCCTTAAAAACGAATACATTTAACTGCAAAATACGAGAAATAAACTGAGAGAGACATCAACTGAGACAGTTAATGTGGTCCATTTAAAAACATTACTACAATATGTAATGATATTTAAATATTTAACTAATTAAAAAGATACTGGTATATTGCTTTAAGGACAAGGTTAGAAGTTGATTTAAAAAAATCAAATTTTTCATTAACATTTTATGATCATATAGTTGTTTTTTTATGTGTTTAATCTGCACAGACTATATTATAAAAATCCTCCACACTGATTATCCTTCAGTCACACTGTGGTATGTTTCCCTCCATTTGTTTCCCGTCCTTAAAAAATAAAAATCCTTTCCGTCACAGACTAATCAAAGAGTTGATTTATTTCACAGTTCTTTAAAATGGCTTCCTCCACAATATCGTCCTCCTGTGAGTGAATGCAATCATGCAAAATGGCCACTTTTGTGTTTCTAGTGTTTAACAAAGCCCGATGCATATTTATGAATATTGTTGTAGTGCCAGCTCTCCCTATAATCTGTGCGGAAAATGCAGGAAATAAAACATGACAAAATCCTGAAAATGGCTCCTTGACTAAAGTTTCTGTGACAACCGAGGACCCTAACAGCTGATTTACAAACAATCATCTCAGCACTAATGTGCAGTGGAGGATAAAGACGCTCCTCGTCTCCTGACGGCGCCGCAGCCGGACGATCACAGCGCTGAGGTCATCTTTCGCTGCAAGGCCGAGTCTGCTTTAGCATTCGACAGGGCGGCTGTTTGAGAGGATAGCCTGCCACTCAAGCCTTATTGATGGAATCCAGAACAAAAAAAATCTGATGCGGGGTCAATGAGTGAAGGTCCTGGCCTATCTCTGCTCAGCTTGAAACTGTGTCCAGCAGAACAGCAGCTGTCACAAAGTGCTCACACAGACGTGGACAGCAGCTCTGAGAAATGGGAAAATGTCAACACAATTTATGGATATGCAAAAACTGAAGGCCAAACCGGGACTGAATTATACAACTCCCTCCAAACGGATGTGAAGACACGCGCCGACTAAGACTCATTTCAATTTGGAGCAGAATTACTGTCAATAAAACATAATCAAATATGTAATTAATCAAGCAAATCAAACAAAAGCTTAAAATCACCAATCATTACTATGTTATAAGGCTGGACGATATCACATTATATGCAATAAATAAACAGTCTATAAATAACTACATGGTTAAGCCTGTTTTTGAATATGACATGTTAGCAAAATAGTGCATCTATGGTTCACTCAAGCAGCTTGAAATGACTTAACAATATTCAGCTGGTTGTCGCAATAGAAATGATATAGAAAAAAATATAGATATATAAGATAGATTTTATACATTATTAGAGAACGTATGAGTAAAAGTTCATTTATTAACATACAATATACCGTCTTTGTACTGTTTTTAATTTAATAAATGTAAAAAAAAGGATAAGCAGATTATCACATTCTATTAAAAAAAAAAGTGCTCCCTTAAACTTTACTGTAAAATTAACATAAAATATCAAGTTAGATTGTTTTTAGGTTTTACATTATTATACTATTATTGTTATTTCTGATGCATCAAAAAATAAGCAGCATTTTGATGTTGTAACAAGTTGAGGAGATAGTAATTTTAACTACTTTCTAAACTGTTGGGTCGTTTTTAAACATAGCTTAGTGTCGTATCTTATGAACTGATCATTTGTCTTGTTTAAGTGTTTTACTGCAAACAAACTGGTGAGTATAGTTGGTCATAAAAATGGAGAAAATGGAAAGTTAAGTTGTAATTAAATGCAGTAACTGAGTTAATTTACTTAATAACTTTCTTTGTACTTACTTTTAACACTGATTCAATAATTTGGACAGACATTTGAAGAAGGATAACATGATAAGATGAAATACCGCACAACCAAAGATTTCTACACTAGATAGGAAGAAAAAAAAGTTTTTATAAGCAGCAGCAGCAGCAGAAATGCTGGTCATAATGGCAGTTGCACTGTAGCAGTTGGAGTGTTATAATTAGCATTCAGAGTGAAAGCGGGATCATGTGACCGTTGGCAGAGTTTCTAAGTTCTGGCCCAATGGACAGAGAGTAAACTCCACGGGGGAGTCCCCGGGGAGCGAGACATGCTGGGTTTGAGAGGGGTTATTGGACTGTGCTGTCTCTCTGACTGTGAGCCACTGGGGACCACAGCAGAGGTGCCTGATGGTGCACTGAAGCCTGAGTGTGACACCTGGGCTGTCTGTCACGGCCACAAACACAGACAATGTGACACTTGACAGGATAGGAGTTGAGGCTGCAACACCAGAAGTCAAGACCCGGCTGACAGTAAGGATGAGAGGCGTGCAGCTCAACTCAATAATTTCCCCGACACACTTAAATCCAAGCCTGTTTGTCTCCTTCCTCCTTTCTCTTTCTTCTCCCTCCTGCATGCGTTCATGGCCCTTTAAATAAATCAGGGTCCTGAGGAGGCTGAACCCATCAATTAGAGCCGTCTGATGAGACTGTGTGTGTATTAATCAACAGTGTGAGGCGTGTGACAGTCTGAAAAGAGACGGGATGAAGGGCTGCAGCGCCACAGAGCTCTAAGAGGAGTTCTGACGAACAGGCTCTTAAGATGAATTTCCCAGCCCGCATCGCTAAACTAAACTGATATCCAATTATGTTCCCAACATCGACAAGCTAACAGAGCCGCTGCGAGCAGCATCGGCTCGCAGTGTCAGGATTGGCCAGGCGCGAGGCAGAGAAACCCAGGACCTTGAAGGAGATGTCACAAGGAGGCCGGAGTCAGCCGCTTGAGTGAGCGATGGTCCACACGCTTGCCTGAAAGCATGACATTGCCGAAGGGGGAAAAACACCATTTTATCATTCAGTGCGATTCGCACCCTCTCTCCCTGTCAAACATGCCATATGTCCCCGTCACAGGTCGTCTTGCTGGCTTATCGAGTGTGACAGGGCTATTCACACACTGCTCCCAATCAGACACCATCTCCTGCAGAAAAAAATCACCACCATAGCGCAGTGACAGGCTGTCAGGCAGAGGGCACCAACCTCCACAGGGCCTTGGCTGAGAGTCTGCCCATGCGGGGGGAGGGGGCAAAGGCCAGGGGTTACTATGGGAGACACATCGCAGGCATCCACACTTCCTCACACCTCACGCACACTCAGACTGTTGACACTTTTACTTCGTTATTCAATCAGCATTAGTGATGGGCGGGCGCACTCTTTCCACAGAGCCGCTTCCCTCGGGTTGATAAATGTATCAAACCTGACCAGTTTTATACTTTTTGTAAAATATGATGTCAGTTCCTCCGTGACGCACCATTATTGTGCATTTGACAGCTCGTGCTGCCCGCTCCACAAACGGTCTTTTTAAAGGATTACCAGTCATTATCAATTCACAATAATAAAATAAACCGTTCCGTTTCATGCACCGCTTCAGAATCCGACTTGATTTGACTGCATTGATTTGACTTCTTTCTTGGGCAGGACGTCCCAGTTCGAGAGCCTGATTCATTCGAGCATGTTTAGTGAAAAGCTGCCAGGCTGTCTCGACTCAAGTGGTGAAATATAACTAAGTACATTTACTCAAGTGCTGTATTTAAGTAGAATATTGAGGTACTTGTACTTTATTTTAATAATTCCACATCATGTAACTTTATATTTCTACTCCACTACATTTTAGAGGCAAGTATTGTACTTTTTACTCCACTAACTCACAGCTTTAGTTATTTTTCAGGTTTAGATTAAACATGAAAAAATACAATCAATTTGAAATGCTGCTAACATAAATGCATAAAAAAATAATAGTCCAATAACATATTTAGAATATATAAAACAATCGGAGAAAATAACAGCGAGTGAATGACGGATTCTCAGTACTTCCAGCAGACTGACCCGGGACAGTCAGGACACTAAAAACAGACGTTTGTTATCGTTTGTTCGTTCATTTCTGCCCATCACCACCAGGAAGCTTAAATCCGAGTCCATATGCTTCAAAGCATCAAACAAAAGCTTTAATTAAAAGTTCCAATAAAGCTTTTATGTATAAGAACTTTTACTCTGTTTCATGTTGTCTTCACTAAAACACTCACTGCTCACACAGTTTATAAAAGTCTGAAAGTCCTCTGAGAAATACATTTGACTTGCATTTCAGTGGACGATGTAGATGATGTGAAATTTGCGTGACAGGAAACAAGAGTGGTATGTAAAGCTCACCTGGGACTTCACCCTGCGACCAACCTATTTTCCTAACCACTAGACCATATGAGCCCTTCATGTGTTATGCCAATCTGGGCCTACAAGTCAGGACACCCAAAGGTCTCTGAAAACCATATGTAAGGCGAAACAATCGCGGAGCTCTGAAAAAGATTTGCGTCCCTCGATGCACTTTTGGAGTCTGCAAATGTTTACTTTAATGCCAAAGAATCTCAGTGGTACTTAGCCACTTGGCTCTAAACACAATAACACTGCAGATGCTGAATATATTCACTAAGTGAGCAATCAGTTGCAAAGTGGGCTGAAAATTACACTTATCCCCCCACCCCGTGATGATATGCATAGAGAAATAAATCAGAGAGCAAGAGAAGGAGCAGAAGGGCAAGGGGGAGAAGTGGTATCACCTGATCCGTCTTATCTTAAAAAGCGGCGGGATGTGTCACCTCAACTCTTCAGAAAAAGAGATAGAACCCTCCTGGCACATTTTTATATGAAAGATTTCTGTGAAATGATTGCTAATCTATGCAAAAAAGCAATCAGTGACTCATTCATAATGCATGAGCAACGAGATACCAATTTTGCAACGCTTTCGGATTATTAGATGTTATCGTGAATGCAGCAGATGAAATATGAACACTCCTACCTGTCCCATTGTAATTACATGACTGCAGTGGTCGAGAGATACACTGGAGGAAAAATGTGCAGAAAGAAACATACAGAGCGACAGACAGACAAGCAGACAGAACATCCATTACTATCTGACTGCAGATAGCTCGAGATGGGAATATTTGTTTCTAACAGCTTTATGTATCCATTTGTGCTGTAATTTATCAACCTAAAAGCTGTGGTTTTAAGTACATCTGGCTGACATTTTAATGGTCCATCAATCACACGGTGTCATGTGATAACATTTTGAGATCATCCTCCTCCCCGAGCCTCAGAGAGAGAAAAAAAAAAACACTGAATCCAATAAATTGGCTGCAATCCCAGGGAAATGATGAGAACCTATTTCTAATTCAAAGCAAGTTCAAAGTATGAATGTTAGATAAGCTGCTTCTCAAATTAATGCAAATCAAATTTCATTTAGGATATTTTTGTTCTATATAGACCCCTAATGCACTGAATATATTTATGTGCCAGTTTCTAAACTGCAGTTTAAAGCCTGACAAAAAAAAAATTGGATTACTGGCGTCAGATTAATAAATGTAATGTATAATCAAAGCATAATGTGTTTCTTATATAGGAGACATAAATGCATCATAAACAATAAGAAAGAATTAAGCTCCTAAATACTGGACGTGTGTGTTTTCTCCTTAAAAAAAAAATTTAATTTTAAGAAAAAACTGCAGAAAGAGGCAGAGCCATGAACTTTGACCTTCCCAGTTTGATGTCCAACAGACAACCTCTCATTCATATGAGAGACACTGGCTCAGTGTAGCACAGCCTCTAACCTTCCCTCTTCTGTTTAAACATAAAAAAAACACACAGAGGCCCAACTTTTTTAACTTCAGTGTTAACGTGTATGGATTGCACCTGGAAGCCTTGTGAAAAGCGCTGACAGATTTCATACTTTTACATTCTGGGCAAGTTCGACACGAGGGATTTGCTCTTAAAACGGAGCACAGCAAGGATGAAGGGTGGTATAAAAATCAATGAGGCTTTTCAAAGGCAACAAGAAAAACCAGCGCCTTAGCCTGCAATTAAACAAGAGCGCTTCTGGCACTGAGGGATGACAGAGTATGTTGCAGGTGCCCCGGACTTCACAGAATCAATTACGGGATCAATACGATGACATGATACAATTCCATGATGGAAAATAGGACACTGACTGGGAGCCGCTCTGTGTCATGTGTTTCAGATGTTTACAATAATACAGCTCAAGCAGGTCTATACACTGAGGGCCCATTACATAAACATGCATGAAGCCCAGTTATAGACCAAACAGATCCTCCAGGTGGAAACTTCAGTTGAAGTATTTTGTCTAAGGGAAAGAGTTAAAGAGAGGTTACCAGTCTGCTAGGCTGGAAGTCCAACAAAGGGTGATGAGTAACAGGAAAAACATAATTCTGCCAAACAAAACAAGATTTATCTTCTGAGACGTTCCTCTAATATTTGTTTGGCCCAGACAGAAATATCTTAACAACTATCTGACACCTGTGAAATTCCAGACGCGACTCTGGTGAGCCCGACTTTTCTTCTTAGCGCCACCATGAGGTTCACGTCTGGTTCGAGTGAAGTCATGAAACTTTGCACAGACACTCATGTGTCTTTAGGATACTTTAATTTAAGACCAAATACCTGAAAAACCAATCAAACTCAGTTCTGCTTTGTGATTTGTGCTAGTTAGCAAATGTTAGCATGCTAAACTTGCATGGAAAACATTAAACCTGCTTTGGAAAGTGTTTTTAGTAAAGCTTTTAAGTGCTATCCTCATCTCGGCATGTTCGCATTGTAATTTGAAGCCTGCTAACATTAGCACACTGACATTAGCATTAAGCTCAAAGGGCTGCAACAGTTTGGCTGAACTCTTGGAAATATATGAGTTATGCTGCATTCACATGGATTCAGACACAGACAGACAACAATACGGGAAAAACAAACAGTCTGACGGACTGGTATAATAATAAGTTGCTATGGTGAGGTATTGCTTATAAAGGATAGAATAAAATATCTATTTTTATGCACGGAGCTTCTTGTAATAAAAAAAAAAAACACACATATAATTCAGGTTGTTGTTGCACCAAAATTATTGTCTTTTAGTTCTCCGGTTCTCCCGTGTTTTCTCCTTGTGTGTCCTTTCCGTCTCAGAGCAAATCATAAAAATTATTTTAACTTTGACGTCAATGCCATCTACAGTTTCCATTGCTGGTTGCCTGCTCTCGTCCACTAAAATGACATCCAGTTTTCTATCTACCGTCTGCCTAAATCCATGTGAATGCAGCATTAAGGGATAATTTCATCTCTTTGCCTCATTTTTAACACCTTGCAAACATGTGAAACTACTGCAGGGCCCCAAGTTGACTTTGCTGCATTTTCAGGTCCAAGATGGGTAAAACTGGAACCTGTATTCCAACTGCATATTTCAAGGAAAGCTTATCCTTTCCATGGGATAAAGAAATGTATTATGAGACTTAAGGAACAGTTCAATGTTCCTCCCTAAAACTAAATCCTCAGAGTTCTTTGGCAGTGCCCTTGCACCCCGCTGTCTTAATTGGACCCCTGCTACGAACACTGTCCGCCACCCCCCGCTTACCAAAAGGGCAAACACCCCCGGGAGGATCATTCAGCCCATCATGACTGAGAGGAGTTCATGATGTTGATGTTGCCTCTGTCAGTATGCTGATATGAATGCTGGGAGAGGATGGTTGCACAAATCTTCCCTGCTGAGGCCAATTGCACATCCGCTTTCTACAGAAATACCATGACAAACTATAATAAACACACATGATTTTCCACAATAAAAAGCGGCAACACACTGTGCTCCACATGCCTCTGTATGTTAATGCAAATGCTCGCTATAGGAAGCCCCACACCGGCTCCCTGTTAGTAAAACCGCTGGCCAACAGCAACATGATATCTTGTCAGTCAGGTCTAATTCTGTGTTCAAACTTAATGGCTCCTGACAAGCATTTCACCAGTCGACTGAAGGACCAGAGGGAATATGCCACAGTGAGCATGACCACTCAGCAAATTCACATTTAACATTTCATTCCTCCTGCTCGGACAAAATGAATTATACATCCCTGATTCTGCCACATTGATCCATCCAGACAAAACTCCCTAAACGTTAAATGTTAAATGATTTGTACGTCTCTGTCCTCGCTGCTGGGACGGCATCTCTCTCATTCTGACATTCTCCCTCTATCCTTGACCCCCTTTTCCTCACTCCCTCTGTTATCTGAAATAATCTCAGGGCCTCTTTAGATTCTATTCATCAGAGCAGAAAGAAGCAGGCGCTGACATTGATAAAAAAAAATACCATCTGTGCCTTGCAGGGGTAAAAGGAGTGAGAGAGAATGAGACGGAAAAGAAAGAGAGGGGCTTCAAATGAAACAGGCTCTGTTGTCTCCCTCTTGTCCCCCCTCGTCAATGCCATTTCAATTGAAAAGCGCAGTGGTAATTAAATTCCAGCAGGGGTTAGGGGCAACTGTGCGGCGCACTGACGGGGGGCTGCCCTGACATAAAGATGACACAATTCAAGAGGACAGAGGGGGCGCCAGGCGGAAAAGGAGGGAGGGTGACAAATGTTGTGTATTCACGTACACTGCCAGATTCGTACTACTCAATCTTCATGACATTTAAAAAATAGAAAATGAAATGGATATTCAAACTCAACTGAATCCCACTATGACCTTTTCCCCAAATCAGGGATATTCTGAACAGATCCTTCTGCTGGATCTGCGGCATTTGCAGAATATTTCGTAATGCTAAGGAGGATGAGCAATTAGGTGGAGGAGAATTTAGGAAAGCTGGTGTGTGTGTGTGTGCGTGTGTGTGCGTGTGCGTGT
>CAFUXE010001117.1:101421-147531 GCA_903364295.1 Serranus cabrilla
GTGTGTGTGTGTGTGTGTGTGTGTGCATATGTGTCAGCACAAATGTGTGACTCACAAAAGGATGCTGGTTGTTGTTGATTCACATTATAGTGGTGCTAATCCAGAGGCTCCAGAGAGGCCACACACTCCTGCTGTCCCCCTCTCCCCGTCCTCTATTAGCAAAACAAAACAGCCAGCCGCTCTTTAACTGCAGAAACCAACATTCATGCATGAAGTACTTTTAAATATAATTTTTACCAAACCGTAACCAATATTGCATATTATTTTTGGAGGGATGTTAAATTGATGAATCGCAGAAAAGCATCATTTTGCATTCAACCACTTTGTTAAATGTAGAGCGTAATAAAAACAGGAGGTTGGTTGTGATTCAAAGCAGCAAACATCTGTTTTTATAAAATAAATTATGAGTTTTGCAGTTTTACATTATATGCAAATATTCCTCAGAGTATATTTATGAGATTGATATTTCTCCGCATCATAAGTAATGTTGGCGAGCACAGGAAACAATAAAGCACAGTCACCTTAATGGATCTCTTTGAAGAACTGTGATGCTAAAGAAAACAGCTGAATAATAAGCAAAAAAGTATCTACTTTATCAAACTCATCTTTTTTTTTTGTAAAATTACAACCTTCATTGTCGCAGTTATCCAACAACGCTGCATTTAACAACACCAAGCGAGAGAAATTAATCATCTAATCCATTAAGAAATGTTGGCACTACTGCGCTAAACATTTGGATGAAACTATAAATTAATTCTGCCAGAGCTTCACTTAATCAATACATCAGAGCCTCTCACCATAAATCCTGTCATAAAAAGCATTTGTGCAACTCTGATGCCATCTAGTGGACAAAGCGCTCAATACACATAAATGTACGCTTGATTATCAGGCATTTCCCCAAAGTTCAATCTAAGGATCAGTCATATGTTAGAGAGAAAGCTGCAAGTTGTTAGTCCCATGATTAGATTGTTTGTCTGTCAGGAAAACTGTCCAGAGCCACAGAGCGTGACGTTTCCTCTCATCGGGTCTTGAGTTAAAGACAACAAAAAGACAAACTGTCCACTTGTCCGGCCACAGTCTCAGTAACGGTTTAAAATCTCCAGAACGTCCTCCTTAACAGAGAGCGGAGAGTGCTGCTGGACGCCCGGCCCGCCAATACTCGTTTCCCAGCAGTCAAAGCCGCAGTCTTTCAAGTCCTGCACGGTAGTCTGGACAACGGAGGAGTCCGTTTCTACAAAACAAACAGGTCATAATAAAGTCATGTGAATCAGAGCAGTAATGTCAGGGTGGGCTGTAGTTATACATTGAAATTAAATGGATTACAAGCGAATGAAACAGCTGTCACTGATTAACAACGGGAGGTTCGTATATTAATTTTTTGAGCTGGAGTGAAACAGACTTTTTATATGTTGATTGTGCACCAAAAGGAGTATGCAAAGGCACTCAGAAGGCTGCTTTATTAAAAAACTTTCAAGTATGTTTCACATTATTATACATTGTAAATGCATTGTATTATATTCTAACTACATCTCCATCTTTGGAGAAGTTGTTCCACACTTTACTGCCTGTTTGTGGTATCTTTTCAGCCAACTGTATACAACAGAGGCAAAAACTAACAAACTTTGTGATAATGACACTATTTCTTAATCACAAGATTCCTTTCCTTGCATCTGGATCTTAAGTTATCAGATAAACAACCTGAGCAAATGCTGGCAGCAGCTCAGCTCGCAGCCCCTGCACATATGTGCTGACAACATCAGACAAACACATATTTTTAAGTGGAAATTGCATTATTTTTACTGGTACAAATCACCAGGCCCATTTGTTTTGGAGATGAAGAGACCTCTGTGGATAATTAAGCTCCTGTTAAAAACCTCCACTGAAGGAATCTTCACTGGGAGGATCTGACTGCAGTGACGGCCGCCTTTTGTTATTGTTTTGTTAAAAACACCCCTAGTGGCAGAAAATTACACATTGCACATTCCACTCAACAATCTCATGAATCCAGAAAAATAAGGAACTCTCCAGTTCCTGCACATGTCTGGCACTTCCCTGCTGTTTGTTACAGAGGAAATGGTCCAAAGCCCACATCAGCTGCAGCTGCACAGTAATACTAATGGTAGCCACGCATCCAGCTTATCAGATGCAAGAGCAGCTTTGAACGCAGTGATGTAAACTTGTTTCCTCACAGAGGGCTTTAACACAGACTCCTCACAGCCAACACAGATGGAAGCGCTTGCTAAGAAAACAAATAAAGAGCATTTGAAAATCTATTTAGAGGAATTTATAGGTATGAAAATTCAGTATGCTACAGGCTGCAGGCATAAACAAAGACTGAACTCGCAGGATCTTTGTTTGTTGGTTTTGTCAAAGAGAGGATGATACAAAGTTTCCTTATAACCAATTCCACAGTAGCACCCGTACACCAAAGGACCCTCCTGTGCAGCCTTCTCATCATTTCCTGCCACTCAAATCGTTTCAGAGAGGAAGAGTGGGAGAGCGTTTGAGGAAAGCAGAACATTTGTTGTCAGCAGGAGTCTGACATTTTGGCTCATCAAACTTCCCTCGTCAAATGAAATACATTATCAGACAAATCCAGTGGAGGATGTGGTTTAGCCTCGACAGAATGAGCGATTCATTGGAATACAATTTAAATCCGAGAGGTAATTACCACCAGTGTTTCCAGGTTTTCTGCATCTCTGCACTGTCATTGCAGCCCAGAGAACGACCGTAACAGCTCTGGAGTCAGACTTTATACCTCGATACACGTATCTGTGACATCACAAGTCTTGGCAGCATTTTAAAACGTTCACAGTATATTTAATCGCACCTAGACTTGCTTACTAATCCAAAAAGATGTGGAAATCTCACTTTTTTCAATATGGGACCATTAAGAGCTCATTTTTGTTTGTCCTGTCGGCATTAACACAAAGTTCATAAACACATTAATCTAAAACTTTTAGCATTAATGGATGCAAGTCTTTGTATTATTAGATTGTGCACAAAGTCCACATCTAGAGTTTCCTTTAAGACTTTCTATAAGAGAACTGAGGAGGTTGTTTAGTTGAGCACAGGCTCAGCGTACAGGATGCCTCCATGTTTCCTGATGATGTTTCTATTTACTGCAGAGCAGTGACTGACAAAACATGCCTGTGGTTCATTTTCACCCTTTGTCTTTTCACTGAGCAAATCTCCTCTTTCAGTTATTTTGGCACATTGAAAGGCAACATCAACCACCTTTGAAAGTAAAACCCATTATTTCTGATCTGTTCACACATTTCATTTGATTCTGAGCAGTTTTGATGTAATCTCAAAAACTAGCCTGCAGGCATATATCGCTCTCTGTGTTTTGGATGATTACTAGTTGCATGGAGGAAAGCATTACAGTCAGTTTGCTTACGATGGCTTGAATTGTGTTATCATGTCCCTTATAAATAGTAAAGTGATTTGCTGTTAACTCTATTCATGCTCTGAGGAAAGCTGGAACGCATCAGCGGGGATATTTTGACAAGATGTAAAACTCTACAGGCTTTATTTGGCTTTTTCCTCTTTTTGAAAAACACCTTCATCTTTACCCTTTATACAAAACATGTAAAAGCATTCTGAGTCTAACTGGTACCTGGTCTCAGAAGGGTGATGGCACAGCCTCCTCCCCCGGCGCCCGTCAGCTTGCTGTGGAGCCCTTTGGTCAGCGTGACTCTGCACACTGTGTCCAGGGCAGAGTGGCCCACGCCCATCACATTCAGATGGTGCTGGTTAATGTCAATAAGCTCCTATAAACAACACGACACAGCTGTTGTTAATACCTGATGCTACTGCCACAGAATGAGTCATATTGATGTGGATATGGGCTCTATGGTTTAGAAAGGAATATGGTGAGAGTGGATAGTGAAAGAAAAGTACTGGTACTGGTTCAAATGGTTATTACATATGAATATAGATATTACATATAGATACTTTGATCAGTCTGTGGTTTACAAGTGTTATCACATTTATAATTAACACTAAGTAGTTTTTTATGATGTATCTGCTTTGGACTGATAGGTGTTGTAAGTATTGGTCAAAGTGGTTATAACATAGAGTATAAATATGCATATTACTTTAAAAAAAAAACAAAAAAAAAGCAAATACTTATTCTCCTCCCTACATGTTATGTATGTGGTTTACCAGGATTATCCCATTTGTGATGATTTCTTTCCTGTGATTTTTTCCCCTCAATATTTACACTGGCTTTGTATGTGTATTTGCTAAAAGAATGTCATAAAACAGTATTTATTTTAATTCCCTTTAAAGACTAACAAGTGATTGCATAAAAGGAAACACCAGAATTTTTCAAGGAGAACATTTAAATTTAAGTATATTCCTGACTTTGAAAACATAATGGTTAAGATTAAGTGTTTTTCAAGACTTTGTATGAACCCTGTTATAATTTTACGGATGTAACTTCTCAGTGACTTCTGATGCAAGCTGCTTTACACAATCTATTAATATTTTGTACCTCTAGAATATTGTAGTGCTCTCCAGTGATGGGCTCACAGGTCATCTCTGAGAGGACTTTCTCACAAGTGCAGGAAATGGCATCAACTGAGTCAAGCACCGGGGTCATGATGGAGGGAAACTACAGGAGAGGAAAACAAAAACAAAGCTAATCAGCAGCCCAAACATCTCTTATAACCAGCATCTCTGCACAGAGTCGTCCCTGCTGCACGTTATGGCTCCGTGCATATGTTAAAAACTGTTTTAAACAAATACAGAGTGTAAAATAGCAGGCTTGATTTTGGTTGTGCTTCAGTCTAATCACAACACTGCCACAACACCATCCAGACCGCTGCATGTCTGAGGCAGAAATCTGCACACCTGCTGGTGTCACCAAGGCAACAGCACACAGGGGCGCTGGTAAAGAGTTTAATTTCAATATTTTATGAAGGCACTCAACACCGGGCTCTGGAGTATCTGCCATGCAAAAGCACCGCCTATTATATTAATTACAGTGTCGGCAAGTAACACACGGGGGAGGAAGAAACCATTTAGTACCTTGTTAATCTTGTCCTTCACCCTGGCAACAAGTACCTTGGTGCTGCGTGGTACTTTGGTATTAGTGAGGAGGATTCTTAATAACGGCACCCTGGAAGTAAAGCACACAGATCAGAGAGTTCACACAGACGAATTATTCTGCTGCTCCGACTCTACCGACAGACAATATTTGTTTCCTGTGAGGAAAAGAAGAATCTTTTTAAATGACATCAAATAAAGAATAGTTAATCAGTGTCATTACCTGCTCAGTGGTATTATCTTCCCAGCCAAGAATCTCAGCATGCCACCTTCATACGGGGAAATCAAAATCATTAAATAGATAATCATCAAGCGATAATGGTGGTTCCATTAAAGATTGCTCTGAGTCCACGGAGACAAAGGCAGGTAGAACACCGTATGTACCGCACCGTATGCCAGATAATATCAGGCCTCACCCCATGTTCCGACAGCGTTGTCTACCCCTGAAGGATTACCATGGATGATCATCTCCCCTTGGAAAGCCCAGCTGTTGATCCGCTCCAGGTCCTCCTGACACCACCTGCAATTATGTGCAAATTAAAAAGGAGAACTTTGTATCCCAGCACACCCTCACAGACCAAATCTCTTCATTAAGGCTGCACAATTAATCAAATTTTTATCAAAGTGTAATATGGAGTAGGGCCGTATCCAAACTGCAGGAGGCACAATATGTGTGCAAACTCCATTCTGAATTAAGTGCTGTGGTCTTGTAGAGATGTCCCGGTTTATAAACTGGATTCAACAGAATAAAACATTTTAAAAAACAAAAAAAACAAACACAGTTTCCCATAATGCAATCTCATATAAAAATCCTACAAACAATGGACATATTATAGCCTTCAGTACTTCCTGCTTTCATGTTTCAACAGTTCATACAGATCTTAATCAACAAGCATTCATGTGTAAAAATGTACCCATATCAGATCCAAAAACAAACTTATTTCAAGTGAATTATAAATGTTTTTTCAAAATTATGGACGGTAAAGGATCGAAATGGGAAAGGGCAGTACTTTCACGTTTCAGAAATATTCAATTTACATTAAAGGCAAATTTATGAAAAAGAGTTGAAACATTATTTAAAAAAATGTAGCATTATAAGCTTCTAGCGCTTCAAGGCTTCATTCACTATGCTGACATTCAAATTCTAAATCAACATTCAAAATGCTGCATATCTGGGGATTTTCTCTGCACAGTTGCAGATAAAGATTAGGCAACACTAATATCTTAAGTGTTACAAAATTCATAAAATTAAATTCCAATGGTGGCAACAAATGATTGTTTCTTACTAATGTGAGTCAAACATTTCCGATAACAAAATTTAAACTATAAGAAAATATTCAGCTTTAATCCATATTTTTTGGTGTTCAGCCTTTCAAAAACAACATTTTCTCCTGTTTTTTCCTGCATGCTGCACACAAAGGGAGGCACGTACGTATTACAGGAGCGGTCCAACAGACGAAACTATTGATTTACATTAATTAAAGACATCACAACATATGAAAACAGACATTCAAAGCTTCAAATCTAAAAATAAGGACATTCAATAGAGTAAAACCATTGCAGACTTCTGTTTACACAGTATGAGACATGTGAAGAGTAAAATCACCCTTTTATGATCAGCAGGCCTAATAATCCCAGCGGTCTACACAGACTGCATACCCAGCTCATAAGAGACATCCTGTGAATATAGTGTGGTTACCTGGCAGTGTGATCCCCCTCTTTGAGAGGAGCAGGGATGGCTCCACTTGCACAGAGCAGAGCTGCAGCTAAACACACAGAGTAGGCGGCACTTGACCCCAGTCCCGCTCCAGTCGGCAGCTCTGACCACACACACACCGTCAAGCTGGGCAGCTCACTGCGGAAATAAACATAAAAAAGGCTCAGTTTGTATATAAACGCTTGAATACTGTATGACTTACTGTAGTATCAGGTTAATAATGTACCGTACCCCTTCTTTAGTCCACAGTTACAGTATAAACGTAGCTATAAGGACGGCTGTATATGAAGTAATCCATACACTATGATATGCACGAGAAACTCGCTCGACATTGCTGTCAATGTCTGTCAGGGAAGCTGCTTTTGGGCAGACAGGAGAATACTCTAAACTAATTGTCCGGCTCTTCTCTCGGGGGAAAAACACATCCAGACTTGTTAAAGGCTCCAGTGTGGCCCAGTGCCAGACTCTCATTAGTGGCCATCCTGTCAGAACCCATCACCTCTCTCTGACACAGCAGCACCGTGTCAGCGCCGATTAAACCTCTCGACAACCTGCAGCTCTAATGTTCCTGAGCATCTTCCACGCTCGCAGCTGCTGGAGTCGCTAAAGCCAACATCCGACCTTTCTGTCTGTCTCTCTCTGCTACAGTATCTTCATTTCAAGGTGAAGGGATTTTTTCAGATCCCCCTCGACTCCATGAACACATCTACATTAACTGTGAGTACATTTCTGCAAATTAACCATTTCCAGAAGAGCAGGAATGATCTCTGCCTTGAATTCCTGTTATTATATCAGTTTAACTCACATTTACACCATTTAGTTGTTCGAAGAGCTGAACAATTCAGTTTCATTACATTTGACAAAAGCATCTAAATGTAGCCGTGTGCAGTATTCATAATGCCAACATGTATCATGTAATAAGCAAATTAGCCCAAAATGACACACTACAGCACTCAAGACTGTAAAACATGCCACACTTAATCCATTTATTTAAATTGGCTTGTAGCTCACACACAAATTCACAAAATCAGGTCTGGCAGGCTGTACATTTTCCACAAGGTTGACATGTTTTGTCATTAAAAGATTAGTTATACATGTTGTGTGCAATGAGTGTTACGGCTGCAGTTGTGTGACCTTTTTACAGCTGTAGCTTTTAGGTTGTACATTAAACACTACCACCTATTAACTGCAATAATATAATTCATGGAAATTAACCATCATAATGTAATGCTATGTATAACAACAAATCTCAACTTTTTAAGATTCTGAAATTCATTATTTTTCTTATTCCCTCATTAACCTTTGGGAAAGTAAGTGTCCAATCTGGTGAGGACAGCCCGCCGCCTCCTCTTCTCACAGCACAGATAAAGACGAAACGCATGATGAAATAAGCAGAGTGCACACTTTCCCAGTATTCAGCAGAAAATGCAGCACATGTCAAAAATGCAATATTCTATACCTCAAAGTCTCTCAGAACAAAACAGATGCAGCTGCAGCACCCATTGCCTGCAGTCGCTATTGCTTTCCATTACCTGTAGATGGAGTGGATGGACAGGTCTACATCTGCATTTTTAAATGTTGCTGCTGTTACTTTTCTCATCCAAGACTCCTTGATTGACCTGAAATGACTGATGCTACAGCTCTGAATGTGGATGGCATTTATTGGGTCTGGCCTTGTTTTTCCATAATGTCAAAATGTCTGCAAGGTGCAATGTGATTTTTAGTGGCCATCAAGTTTCAGCCAAATCTCCACAGTGCTTTGTCAGAGCTGGAGAATGGTCTTGCTGCACCAAAGAAATGCTCCAGTTTGTTTGTATTTCCTTAAACAAATCACAGTTGTCTTGGGCAGCGCAAAGCCCAGGCTGCAGTGACGGTACCCCTGCAATAATAAAATGAACAAATCCTGCAAAAAAAAAAAATATATATATATATCTCACCCTGATCCAAACAATGAGAGGTAGATGTAGAGGAAGGCTAGGGTGGCCATGTTGCAAGTATCCAAGTTTCCATTGGTGACACCAACAAATTCACGCAGTCTTCTCACAAGTTCAGAGTCCAGAATTTTCGCCTCCTCCCTCTTCCCTGTTTCCAAGTTACAAAACACACAATCATCAAAATCACTAGAATAATATCTCAACAGGAAACACTTAGACCAGCAGGTGTATAAAAACTATTTATATGATGTATTTATAATCCAAAATAATAACATTAATCTGACCAAGGGAAATTAATGGTGTGCCTGAAGAGACGGACACACGTTTATCATTGCTTTATAACCTAAAAATAGACATCATTTTTAAAGCTGTGGTCACTAATCTGATAATTACAGAGCCTGTAGGTGGTAATGGTTCCCAGTGCTGCACCATCACTTACCACAGGAATCAGCAAGAAGCTGCTTCAGTTCAGACAGGTCCCAGGAGAGGAATGTGCCAATATTTGGGAGGTTTATGCAAACAGTGCCGGTAGTGGTGTCTGTCAACCGCAAATATGTCCTCAGGTTCAAACTCACAGCTAAAGCCACCTGAAATGGAGCAGAGAATAGAGGGTTATTAAATGGCCATTTAGTGCACATTATTTCAAGTCATGTTTCAAAGTATAGTTTGGTGTCTATTGGATGTGTTTTTATACACTACAGGCAACCACTGTTTCCATCTCTTTACAGAAGAGTACAAAATCAACTTGTACAGATTTACTTAAGTGAAAGTAGTGACAGTCTTTGGAGGGTAGGGAAATTAAAACTGGCTACACATACAAAGCTTCGGTACTGTGTCCTTTTGGCTCTAACTGACTTAACCATTTTCACTTGAAAATCACTCAGAGTCATCTGAAAGCTGCACTTTCAGGTTACCTTTCCGTGCACAACCGCATGCTCTCCGTGGAGAATCGCCTTCCCCGGAGCAGACACAAATAAGTCCTGCATTTCTGTCACAGAGTGCAAAGATGTGTCCAAACTGGGCAGCTTCCAGTTAAACTTATCGCTGACAGTGTTATTATTAGCTAGCTTAGCCACCTTTAGCCAATGCTAATCCTCTGAAGCGGCAACAAGCAGTTGACAACTCTGCCCCACAGCTCAGCGTTTTTCGTGAAGACTCGCCTAATATATAGAGTTTAACAAAACATTTGGTCAAAATATAGTAAGTTGTTCTAAGTACATCTCCCTTCAGCACAGCGTGATGAAACCATGTCAAAAATACTGCCGACACGCAGGAGGTGGGACTAACATGGGTTTTCCTTCCAATATCCAATCAGCGATGCAGCTGGTCGAACAGATATTCTTCTATCCAATCAGCGTACCGCGCTGGCAAACCGCACGGTTAGTTGACCAATCATACGATGAAAACGAAACGCCCATAAACTACGGGCACCGCGGAGGGACAAAACGCGCTTCTCACTATCGTTCACCTTTAGCAGCTAGCCTGTAGCTTCAAACATGGCATCATTTATTATGAAACCTGCACATCTCCGTTGTGTTGTAAAGACAAGCAGGCTCTTAAGTCAGCACCGGATAAGAAACTCATTGTGTTCAGACAGAAGGTAATTTTTCATCCATGTTCTGTGTCAGAGAAGTGCGAAGTGTTGAGCTCCTGTTTATGTCACCTCTCTATCAATGAGCTAGGTAGCTGCTACACATGGATGACATTACTAGAAATGCAATTTTAACGCAGTAACTTTTGCTAGTCTTTTTATCAAGCTGGATGATATGAAAATAACATTTTAATGACCCAGTTATTATCACTGCTAAAACATAGTTATTATACAGTGTACCTGCGTTGATTGTTGCGTTTTCTGTTGGTATGTATTGTTGTATTAAATTCCATCACTTTTATCTTCTTGTTTTACAGTTATGCCACTGAGGGAGACAACAGGGTACCCAAAATATACACCAAAACTGGAGACAAAGGTTGTTTTTCAACCTAATTAGGAAGCTTGTTCATGTGTTACATCATTGTTACCATAAGAGGTCCTTACAAAAGTTGACCCCATTCTTTCTGTGCCCCTTAAAAGGTTTCTCAAGCACATTTACAGGAGAAAGGAGGCCAAAGGAAGACCATATTTTTGAAGCCTTGGGAACTACAGATGAGCTGTCGTCTGCTATAGGGTAACATTGTATAATTTTGTATATTTCCTGCAAAACTTGTTTAATAATCCACCTCATTTGAAATGGCCGTGTTTTATTGTACATTACAGCCTGGCCAGAGAATTCTGCCTTGACAAAGGTCACACCTTCACAGATCAGCTGGACAAGGTTTGATTTTCATGTTGCATTTATTAACTCCCTCGGATGCAGACATTGTACATCAGCCAGGTTTTTTTTTTTTTTTCATTGCAGATACAGTGCATTTTACAAGATGTGGGCTCCAATATTGCCACTCCTCGATCATCTGCAAGAGAAAGCCACATCAGTATGCACTTACTGTCTGGTCTAATGCAGTAAAATGTTGCTTATCGAGTATCTCTTGGGTTTAATTTATTTTTCTGTTCTGTTTTTGTAAGAGAGAACAAAATTTACTGCTAAGCCAATTGGAGACCTGGAAACCTGGATTGATCAATTTACAGAAGAACTCCCTCCACTGACCAACTTCATTTTACCTGTAAGCCCATTCATGCCTCTGTGAGACACTGATTCTGATGGGAGTTCAGGTTTTCCTGTTACACTGATACTGGTGCTGTGTGTTACAGTCTGGAGGGAAGGGCAGCGCAGCTTTGCACTTGGCTCGGACCGTCTGTCGGAGAGCAGAGCGCAGGTCAGCTGCATCATGTTCCTTGGTTTGAATGATGTAAAATGACCTCCTTTGTCTCGCTTTTCCAGGACAGTGGGTTCTGAAAGATCTTTGTTTTTGTTATAGCGTTGCTCCAATTGTGCGGTCAGGCGAGGCAGATCCAGATGTTGCCAAGTTTCTGAACAGGTCAGTCCTGTGCTTTAAAATTAATATGAGAGCATGATTCCTCTATTGCACATTTGATAAATGTCCCAACATTTTCACTCAGATTGAGCGACTACTTGTTCACCGCAGCAAGATATGCAGCCATGAAAGAAGGCAAAGAGGAGAAAATCTACAAAAGACCAGAATGACCTGATTTTCACATGAGGGAGAAGACCATTTAGATTTTGGGGATTGTTGGTGTTGCAGAGATTTCACTTTTATTTTAAATATGTTAATAAATATGAATGAGGTCCAGAATTGTTCTTCCTTTTTCATGCACCTTTCTTCATAGCTTAATGTGAACACATAGACCGAGATAAACTTCACTGTAGGTAAAGAGGGATAGTTCTGATTTATTTTTTATAGGGATGTATGAGTCACTTATCCATAGTTTGTGTACTACCTACTTACATGCTGTTACTCAAACTGAGGGCGTACTGACCCTTATCTACTGTAGGTACCTATGGACAAGTACCTTATACAACCCCACTTCTATTAATCTGAACAATCCCTTTTAAACATCCCTCCAGGTTTCATCAAATACACACATTTTGGAGAGCATCTCTTGTTCTTTTTAGTTTTACAATTGTCATCACCCAGAGATTGAGCAAACCACTACACATTTTGCTCTTTCTCGATCAGCTATTTTTAATACACTAACAATACATTTGCATGTCAGGACTGTTCAGGATTTAGGCTCCACTTTCTTACAACATGGCTCGTTCCCACACAGTCACAGGATCTGGCACCAGCCCTGGCTCTTCTGGGACAGCGTGCTGGCCCATGTCATTAGAGACAAATTGCGGTCCTCATAGGGCGGATAACGCAGATAGGTTACACACTCAAACCGTGTGCCTCTTAGCAGGCACGATTTCCTGTGAGAGAAGGTATCAAAGCTGTAGCGGCCGTGGTAAGAACCCGTTCCACTGGGACCTGTCAAAGAAAAGTTTGGAGAGCTCATGTATTAAAGGAAATATTATCCCAACACTTTGTGTTTTGCAGAATTTGTTTCTCTGCTGCCACTGACTTACCAACTCCACCGAAAGGCAGAGCCACCATCAGACTCTGCAGGATGCTGTCATTGGAGCAAAAGCTTCCACTAGAGGTCTCGCCCATTAGCCTTGAGATGACCTGCATTCAGAAAGGCCGACGTATGATCAGAATACAGATTAGGCTCGTACAATCAATACAGATCGCCTGACTTGGATCTGTGATGTACCTTGCTGTTGCTGGAGTACGCATACACACAGAGGGGTTTGTCTTGCTTATTAATGAAGGCAATTGCTTCATCAATATTGTTTACACTCAGAATAGGAAGAACTGGGCCAGAAACCTCCTGTTGCATGATGGGATCTGATTCCACGACCTCGGTCAAAATGGTTGGGGCTTCAAACAAACACAAAAAGTTACCAGCGGTATTAAATATAATGCATATTTGCTTCATTTTAGAGAATCCCACACAGATGATGCTTACCAATATATTTCTCTGCTTCTATCACTTGCCCACCCACAGCCACTTTGCCAGATCTCCACAGCATATCTTTGGTCCGGTTGAAGATCTCTAGATTGGCCATGCGGCCGTAACTGCGGGACTCTCTGGGATCAGAGCCGTAGAACTGCATCACGCAGCACTTGAGAGCCGCCACCAGCTGCGCTGTGACATCCCTGTGGCACAGGATGTAGTCGGGAGCGGCCAGGCTCTGTCCAGCATTGTGAAAACGTGCCCAGGCGATGCGCTGTGCAGTGGTGGTCATGTCACAGTGTTGGTCCACGTAACATGGATTCTTGCCGCCCAAAATAAGGGTGACAGGTGTGAGCGTGCCAGCTGCAGCCTGAGCAATTCTGCTCCCCTCCTTCCTGCTGCCTAGGGATTGAAAGACTCTTAATAATAGCAGATGAATGCAATTAGTAATCATACATGGATTTTGTATCAAGGTTAAGCTTTACCTGTAAAGAAGACATGGTCAAATTTAAGTTCCACAACCTCAGGCAAGTCATGTGTGCCTGCAAGAATCACTTGGAAGCATTCCTTTGAGGAAAACAAGAAAACAAACAGATCATTTCATTTTTACTGTATCGTTGAAAATTCTACAAGAGTACAACTTCAGAATCAAAGTTTGTGAAACATCCATTGAGTCAATCTTGAGAAAGAATTGAATAAAATCCTTAATTACATACTGCACCTTAAAAGTCCCATGTCCCATTAAAAGCACTAAACAATTGCCTTTTTTTATAATCACACAGACCCGAAATCTGTCCTACTGCTCGGTGTGGATTCATAAAATAAGTGTAGGCTCAAAAAAATTGAATAAAAACCAGGTCACCTATTCTATCAAATTATACACTAGTGATGTTCTGATCAGAGTTTTGCAGTTCTGATGCCGATAATGATACCTGATCTCTGGCTAAAACAAGTACTGATCCTATACCAGATAATTACTTAACTGTAGCCTACTGAGTGAAAGTGACTAATTCTTTTACATGTAAAGCAACATCATTAACTTGGCTGAAATATCAATGTATGTAGAGGAATTACAGATCAGATGTAAACCTTCTTAATGTAGTAACAAGATGTCAGAACTGTAACAAAATTAAGTTTCAGGTATATCATTTATAAAATGGAATTAAATAAAATAAATAGGCCCCCCTTTGTCACTGATACAGGATCAACTATTAGAGTCAGTAGCAGCCTGATATTCCTTGTAAATACACTAAGAATTTACTCACCACTCAATATTTGAGCGTAAAGTATCCTTTTGTCAGACTAACTGGTATGAAAACATCCTCACTGCTATATAATTACTCACATTGTCCAAGTAAAAGGGGATGAGACGATGAAGAAGCTCTGCTGCGTGAGTGGTGCATTCAGAGGGGCTGATGATCGCACAGTTTCCTGCACAAATTCATTAAATGTAATTAGTGAGCCTGTGTGAGGACAAATAGAATTAAACTGATTAAATAACTGTGTTGAGTCTCTGCACCTGCTGCAACAGCCCCTATGAGTGGCACCAAGCACGTTTGGACAGGACTGCACCAGTTCCCCACGATGAACACAACGCCCAGCGGCTCACTGACCAGCAGACACTCGTCCAACGTGGTGCTCTACACAGAGGCTCAGAATTAGCTTGAAAATGAAACAGAGCTCTAATGTGTGAAAGTTGCAAGGGTTTAGTGCACAGAATGACTAAAAGAAAGAAAAACACATTACATTCTTATAAAAAGGGCAAGGCAACTTAAGTTTTAATCTGCTTTGGCGGGCCCGGCACAATACTTTTCTTTGTAGCAGCGAGACGGAATGTTCTCTCCAAAAAAGGTTGTGCAAATTCTGAATAATCCCAATAATATTATGAAGATGTATTTGTAAGTCTCACCAGGTTTCTTTCCACATACTGCGGCTGCATCCACTTCTTCAGGTTGCTGATGGCGTGAAGTGCCTCATTCTTAATGAGAACCAGTTCAGACACGACTGTCTCAAATCTTGGCTGGTAAAAAAAAAAAATTAAAGAAAGAAAAGCCTGATTGTATGATTATATAAATCCTCATTGTCATAGTCTCGTGTTTTTAACAAGCACAACCACAGCAGGTGTCTGCCCCACCGCTCACCTTATATAGGTCCCTTCCTAGAGCATCCACAAAGTCACACTCATGCTCCTCCAGCATCCGCACCACAGCCTCCAGCTGAGTCTGTCTGAAGCCCTCCTTCAGGGTGCGTCCAGCCTGGAAGGCGACTCTCGCCCTCCGCAGAAGATCCACACACTCCACAGGGTAGGTCCTCAAGCAGGGCTCCCCAAACCTGGTCCTGAAACAGCAGCCAAGTCACTAGTTTTTAACACCACAGGGCGATAAAACACCCTCAATCCATATTTATCACTATACCTTCTGCATGTTAAACGGCCATTCCTGTGACAGGCAAAGCACGCCTTTATTTTTCCACTCATGCTTATTCCAGTCAAGAATTCTCCACTGCTGGACCTTTTCTGAATAGAGTTAGTGTGCTGTTAAGCCAGTGCACCAGTTAAAGCCCCACTGGCTGCAGGGAGGATAGTGGAAATCCAAACAAGTCCAGCCAATCAGCTGATAAAGCTGGAGTCCAGCCACTCCAAGTCAACATGTAGCCCATATCATCAACTGACTTCAGTTACACACAATAATACCTGAAAAACTCATAGTTTGTCGCCCACAGAAAGAAAAAGTAAAGTTCAACGTTACCTTCGCAGAGCTTTGAACCAGCGCGAGGGAGAAGGGCTCGGCGGACTGTTCATGGTTGTCCCGCAGGTTCAGGTGGAGAGTTGTCCCAGCAGAGTTCACCTCTCATCGGGGGTCACGCTGCACAGTGCAGGTTGAGTCTGACGTGCGCTTTTACACCATAATCCGTCATGCACGTTATTCAGGAAAACCACGAAATGTGCTGTTACGGGTCATTCTCAATCCCACAGCCTGCAGTGTTTTAGCTTGCTGTCAATCAGCAGCCTGCAACAACAAAACCCAGTCCCGCGTGCAGAAACACTCTGCTGCTGTTCCAGACTCAGCAGGTGTTTGTAATAAACTCATTAGTTAGATATAAAGAGGGGGAAACGCTCAAAGTGATGCATTGTTTAAAGTTAATGGTTTACATAATACTGCTGTACATGATTTTATGTTACAGGGGCGAAAGTATATTACACATGAACACAATATCATGTTTTTTAACCATACATCTCGTGCTTCCATACTGTGGTGCAACCTAACTACGGAAGACCAGACAGACAAGTGGGAAACAATATAAATGTAATTTTTTTGTGTCTATCATTAAGAAACAAACCGGATAATCTTTTACATTTACTTTTTTTCCTCTGTGAATAAGTGGGAAAATCATTTTTCTAATTCTAACTTTTTCTTCTGTGAAAACACAGGAAACAGTTTGTGCACTTCAGCCTCTTGTGGCCGAAACGAGTATTACAACAACAACAAATGTCTTAAGTTGTTGTAATATGTAATGACCCCGAAGTTTTCATTCCTCACCTGTTTTATGGATGAAAATGGATGTAAATAATTACCAGTTCAACAGTTCATCACCAATTAAATTTTTTACCCTAATTAACATGAACTTAATACGATTATTCTGGCATAACCTTCTTACCATTTGCCATAAACATAGGAAAGAAAAGAAAACAATTTGATCAGAAAAAGGATCACCAAAACATGTTTTTCTCACTCCATAACAGTCTCAGAGACACAGATGAAACCGTTTACAAGGAGGGTGGGAACATTTCCAGGATCATTTTATTATTATAGTACTAAAAGAGCGGATAGTCAAAGGTCAGCATCAGCAGTCCACTGGTACACTTAAAGTCTAGCCTACTCTTGACATCATTTTAAAACAGATGAGTGACCTCATCACGAGACAGACAAGCTTGTGAGGTATCGTTCATCTCTCTCGCACACTAACACACACTCAAGTGTAGCATGTCGTGTAAATCCACTCGCAGTGTTTCCTCTTCCTGCTGGAACAGATTCAAAGGAGGAGAGCTGCAGCGAGATCCTCCCGGCTGATTTGTCAGATCTGAAAATATTTTAATCTCATTAGTAGACTGCAGGTGAATTTGATACAACCAGTGTTATATATAATTATAATCACTTTTTTGTTGTTTTCACACAGGTTAATGGCCATGACAATAATAGTAAGAAACATGGCAATAATAACCAGTATGTTCTATAGCTTGTGTTACGTATTAACAGGTATCCATACTCATTCATTACAGAAAACATTTTTTGCATAATAAAAGAACTCGGTAAAGATTTGATATTTTCTTTTGAAGCCTTTCTTTGAAAGATGCAGTCCTCTTTCTGGTACTTCATTTAGCTTAAGATGAAATTGAACCCTGTGTAAAGTAATATTTAGGCTGATAAGATAGCATGAACCCTCACATTCCTTCCTTCCCCCCCGACAGTCTGCAGAAAGGTGTGCAACATTTCCAACAAACAGAACATCAAATCAAGCAGTCACATTTGGTTGAAGAACCAGTCCATGACATCATGTTGGAGGTCTTTAAACCTCCAGTACTTTTTCCACATGGCTTAAAAAGTCCACAGAGATCAGAGGGAGTCAGGGTAAAAACCCTCCTCGGTTTTTGTTGGTTGGGTTTCTGAGCTTTTTTTTTGTTAGTAGGAGCAGAGAATAAGTCCAGGTACATAGCCCCCGTTTGTATGGCTTGTTTCCGACGTACGTGGTTATTGGTTACAACAGTTAGACATGTGAGAGCAGAGGGGGGTGGCGTTACATGAGGCACTCAGCGTTATTCGAAGGTGTAGTGAGAAATCGTCAGTTTTACTAGTATTAAGTACAAGGAGTTACATCGTTGATTAACTTTACTCTTACTCATTGTTTTGGGAGTGGAAGTCAAGCACAGATGTGTGACAATGAACAGCTGTGTCTGCTTCACTGGGCGGATTCAAATTAGCGCCCAAACATTTCCAGTTTATATTCAATTCAAAAGTAAAATGCTACAGCAAGGACATCTTTTCTATCAAACGACAGCAGATCAGATTTTTTTCCGTGTCAAGAAATTCTGCTGCTTCACCAGATCTGACGCATATTTCAACATAAAAAGAAAAAACAGAACAGCTCTTTCAGGTGACTGCAGCCAGCGTCTTGTAGTGGGGAGAAACGGAGTGAAGTCAAAATGATTTTTCCTCGAAATGGGACATAATGTAATCACCACAGGATCACTGCTGTGCCCCTCCTCCTCCTCCTCCTCCTCTGTGGAGGCTGAACACAAGACATTGATTTGTCTTCCATTTATAAAAGATGCATTATGTTCAGCAAAACATTTCAAGCCTCATCCAATACCAGCTAAAAGTTGCATGGATAATGGAGTCCGAGCTTGTAAGTATATTAACAATGCATCGCTTGGTTTCGTTCGAGCGAGTCGCCCACGTGTCTAATGGCTTGCATTGCATCTGTATTGCTTTCCAGTTCGCTTAAAATGGGAGTGTTAAGATCCGAGCAGGATTCTGTTAAGCCTGAGAAACAGAAATCTATCCCTCGTGTATCCACGTTTCATCGAGTTAAACACACGGCATATTGGATTTTGGGAGTGGCAAAGGGAGATGCTAAAAATTGGATTGTGCTGCAGAAACTGCATTCCCTTTGGGCTGAAGGAGAGCATCCAGTATTCAAAAGAAACAAAAGGAGAGTTTGTAGGTCCTTCATCGCTCCCGTTCTGTGTCGGTGATGCCCTTTTGTGTTGACAGGCTCCAGTTCGGGTGTGTGGAGCCTCCTGCTCGGCTCGGGCAGCTGAACACACAACCCTCCTGTGAAGATTGTCCCGGTGCAGCTGAGTTAGGAGAGCTCGAAGCCGGTGTTCATACTGATAGCGTAGCGCAGCTTGTCGCGCAAGATGCTCTTCTTGCTGTAGTTGGGCAACTTGAGCAGGTTGAAGCATGTTGATGAAGTGGGGAGTCGACCGCCAGGTTCTTTCTTGCGGATGGTGAAAAAGCCCCTAAGGACACTGCCGAGGGTGTCTCCGGTGTCCTGGACACAAGAAATGCTCCGTTAGTATAAATACAACACATGGAGGCACAACAATTTTGTTGATAATTATATATATATGTATTTGGTGATTTTGTTTGGGAAAATATGTATTTTTTAAAGCGTCTGCTGTGGACTCCTTGAATATCATTAAATCTGGAATGTTTATCAAATGTCACTTTATTTTGAAAGGGTGTATAGAAAAAAATAGAAATAGCAAATAGAAATGATACTAAAAACATTTGAAAAGGTGGAAAACATTTGTTGACGTTGAAAGCTGGTTAGAAGTTTGTATTTAATCAAAACCTACATTGAGTGTAGAATTTAAAAATGATTGCTTTTTGTGATAATCCAAAGTTTTTTTAAATTATATTTCTAATGTTTTGTTACTTGGTTGGAAAGTCGGCTGATTTATGCATCTGTTTGGTTTAGTTTTTCCATCTGTCTTAGTGTGAATCTAGTGCTGTGCTTTGATTTTTTATGTCATGTCTTTGTGACATAAAAAAGCTTTTGTTTAAGCTGCATCAATATCCTCCATTTATACTCTTACCTGATCATCTGAAACCTCCACACAGCGGATAGAGAAAGGTGGCTTGAGGTAGGCGAAACCTAGAAGAGGCGGCCTGGAGCAGCTGGTAACAAACTGTAAAAACACACAAGAATAAATGAGACAAAGGTAAACCACTTGGGGGAAGAAATTATGAGTTTTTGCCTGTGACAGCTACAAACACTTTACCTTAAGGAACATCGCCCTCTCCTCCGCAGTGAAGTCACTGGACAGGATGTCCCACAGCCAGATGATGACACGGTGGCTGCTGTGAAAGCCTCCATAGTACACCGTGTGTTTCCTGAGAAAGAGAGGAAAAGACAACAAGGATGAACATCTCTGTGCACGGGAAACGTAGATGAAAGAAAAAATCTGAGGTGACATTCTGAATGTCTGAAAAGTCACATACTTGAGGTCATCAAGATCAATCTCAGCATTGTCTCCTGAGACAAGACGCTGGACCTCAGGCGTGGAAAACATGTGCAGCCACTCCGGGTTGATGATGCTGCGGAAGCCCCGAATGAAAGCTGCCGTTTGCTCCTTAATCTGCGTGTGCATGCGGAAGTGAGCCATGAGGTGGATGTAGCTGATCCTGCAGGAGATGGGAGAGTTTCAGTACAGTGATTTCTACTGAGTAGACAACAATCAGGTAACATATAAAGTTTAAAACTGACAAAGGGATATGAATTTTCATACTTGTTTTCATTGGTGACTGGCATAGTTTTCCCTCCAGGTATCAGCTCATGACAGACAAGCTGTAAAGGAACATAAAAAAAAAGTAGCTTTAACTTGTGAATTTCATGCATTTAACTAAACCGTCTTCCACATTTTCTGTCGTTACCTGCCCCATAACATCCTCATCATAGGATAACGTCAGCCCTAGATCCCCGACATCTCCGTCATAGCGCTGAAAAGAACAAACAAAATACAAAGTGTGAGATAAAAAATGACAGAAATGAATAAACAAGTAAGTGTAATTCCAGCGGACCTTGATGGAAGTGAGGTTCTTGTAAAACTCGGAGTCCAGAGAGGGAAGCTCATCGATGGAGCTGTAGAAAGTGCTGTGGTGGTGACCCAAAACTTGACTGAGGAAGAAGGAGGCAAAAGGGACGTCCACAACGATGCCCTGAGCAGACAGAAGTTACAGTTACTTTTACAGAGTGAGATCAACCAATGAGGGCATTTTTCTTTTCTCTTAAAGAATACACATACCTCATATATGGCTTTCCCGAGCATCTTCCCCACAAACTCAAACAGCTGCAAATGGTTCTCATGGATGTAGGATGTGGGTGAAGGATACAGCCGTTCGTTTCCACTCGTAGTCTACAGAAAATAAATATGATACGAAATGATAAAATCAATGTCAGCAGCAAAGGAGTTCTCATTTAAAAAAAACCTTTATATGTGCCTGACTTACCCTGAACAGGTTGAGAGCCGGGTTGAACACTTTCTTAATGATCTCCTCTAGAAACTCTTTGAACACACCGTCCTGATCGATACCGGCCTCGTCCACTCCCAGATCGTTGACGAACTTCACGCGGATGACGCCTTTTATGGAGTTTGCAGGTAATCTGCGGAGCTGGTCGTATCCGTCCTTGAGACAATGAAATACTGAATGTTATTACTGAATGACGGACAGGGACATTTTTGTTCTCTTCAAAAGAAAAAAATCTTTCTGATCGAGGGATGTCAGGATTCTATATTTAAAAAAAGAGATCTATTAGCAAATTAAAGGTCATGGTTAATGTTTTAGTGTAAAATCAGGCCCCATCAGAGGCTTGGTTGATAGACTAAATGTTTATTTATTGAATTGAATTGTGACCTTAAAATCAGAACTATAATCAAGCATTTGTCGAATCATGACACCCCTCGTCTGATTCATTGCCTCCGTACCTCCAACATCCGTGAGCGGCGAATGGTAATATGAGTGACATGTGGTGAAGCCGAGCTTGTTTCTACCAATCCTAAACTTTCTTTTTCCTTTGTAACGATGTTCCTGAACAGCAGCACCCTCTAAAATGAGAGGAGGAGTAATTATACAGCTGAAAATGAATATCACACTCTACCTTTAATTTAAAAAAAAAAATCCTTTTTACTTACGTTTTTATGTGGAATGACGTGTGGGATGTACTGCAGTAAAAGCTGGGCTCTTTTCTTGCCTTTCTCCAGCTCTTGGAACAACAGGCTGGGCTTCAGGTCCCTGAACGCAACACGACAAAGATGTAAAATCCAGCTGTTAAATGTGATCGCAAGGCAGAAACAGAAATCCAATGTGTTTCAGGTATTAACTTCTATTCAGAGTTTGCATTTACTTGCGTAGCCAGTGGTCGTCAGGGGTGAACCGCCGCCTGCAGTCCCGCTCGTAAAGCACCATCAACCAGCCATGAACGCTGTGGAACAGCTCCAGTTTCTCTCCCTTTGCATTTTCTATCAAACCCAAAATAACAGTGAATTCTCTTCAATCACGTGCCATTATCTTAACTGTCAAGGTTCAGTGAAGTCACACACTCACCTAAGATGCCATCCCATACCATCTTGTACACGAATGTGTTCAGAAATGAAGAGATAGTGATGAGTTCCTCGATCTTGAAGGACGTTTGTTCTTCATAGACTTCGATGTCATCCAGAATCCTGCAACACATAAACAGTGTGTCATAAGATGTTGCTGCCACATTAAGAATCTTATGCACAACACAGTAAAGGGAATGTGAGTGAGATTACGTGATGAGGTGCCGTGAGCAGTCACAGAAGAGCATGAGCATCGCCAGCAGCTGCTTGGACTCTTCAGTGTCGTTGTTCAGACACTCAATGAAGAGTTTGAGGCCTCCCTGAGGACCGAGCTCACAGATGAAGGCCCACAGTTTGGGCAAAAGGTCATCAAGGTGTGTTAAACCTGCAGAGAAGGAACAGAGACTTCACAGTAAACCTTACAGGATGTTACCAAAATATGTATGTTTGTAGGACATAAAAAAAAGTATGATTCTGGAACCTTGGATCAGAGAGCAAAACAGAAAGCAAACTTGTCTGCATATTTTAATTTTTAATTTAATTTCTGGAATAAAAACATATAAAAAATAAGATTCTGGTACTGACCTGTGAGTATCTGGAGTCGTATTTGCGTTAGTGTAGACAGAGCCGTCTGGTAGAGCACACAGATGCTGCACACCTTCTGAACTTCAGCCGAGTCGACTCGCTTCCCTCCGACTGGTTTCAGGATGTTTCGCACAGAGGCCGACTTCTGGAACGCTCGCTTGAAGAGATCTGTCAACGCACACACACACCACACCGGGGCGCAAAGAACCTTCAGGTCAGCAGACTGTGTTTATATTAAAAAGTTAGAATATATTTGTGTTTCTAACTGACTTTTAACTGGTAGGTTGTTTTGTGACGTGCTGGGCTGCGGGGGTGGGGGTGTGGGCTCCTGACTCTCCAGCTTTTTAGAGAGGACGTCACTGAAGAGTGTCCGGATGACAGAAACACCCCACAGGTGCTGAAGCTGTTTGGTGACCAGCGGCATGGACTCATTCAGACTGCAGGGAACAGGAGACAAAGTCAAGTATACATATCTTTTATAATGAAAGAAAGTAAGAAACAATTTAAAGCCAAAACTTCTATTTGCAGAAAGTAAAAAAATCATTTTGCTTTGACTCCACAACCAGCCGGTGGGTCAAAAAGGCTTTATTTATTCATTTTATACAATTTACAAAAATAAAAGCATTTATCAGAGCCAGGAACCATAAAAACAGAAAACATTGTTAGATTTCAAATTTCCAGCTGTCCTTGAATTATTCACGTTTGACCAATAAAATAACTAAATCTAAGCTTAAAATAGTGATATTTCATTAAAACCACTTCCTTCTATATGTATCATTTAAAATTCAACAAAAATAAACTGCTTGCACTAACCAGATTCTGTAAACACACTATTTTGTTTTTATCAAAGATATTGAAATGTTTTGCATTTAAGAGCCTCAAAACCCTTCCTTTGTTTGTATATTTTGGGTCTCCTGGGAACCCAATTTATATTCTTTTTCAAGTAAATATTAAGTAATTGGATTAATTCAAGCAAACAGAAAGTATAGCACCGACCCGTAGTCTACGGTTTGGGAGAACCATCCCAGGACGGGGTGCCAGTGGGTAAGGTTGGACTTCTTTTGGGACACATATCTCTGGCAGTAGGACAGCATGTCAGTCAGGTCCTTTACGAAATGGTTTGCCTCCTCTTCAAGGACTTTCTCAGTGAGGAAGCCCAAATGAATCAGGTTGCCTATCAAACGGGAGGAAGTCAGAAGAGTCATTAAAAGTCCACAAGACACACAATGATTCTCTCGTCACTAGATTACAAAGATGAAGCACATAATTATGCAAAATTATTTACCAAGTAAGCAGAGTGTGTGGCTCCCCTCCAGACACACACAGATGTCCAAACATTGTTCTTCACGGCTGAGAAACAGGATGAACTTCCGCAGCAGGTCGTGCGTCTGGATGGAGGTCATGCACTGTTGAGACAGAGTGGAGATTATAACCTACGCTCTGAGAGATGAAACTATTATATACAGAACTAAAATACAACAACACTATGTGAAGTATGGCGTGGCTTTTACCTCTGGAGTAAGCACACTGAGGTGGGATACGACGGCTGGAACTGACATGATGTGAAGGAGGAACGATCTGAGCAGGTTATCTGAGAAGTGAGCAGCGATGACCGGCCTGAAAAACATTAGATTTAGTTAGAGTTGTTCCGAAATACCACAAGGCTATGCACCAGTCTGACAATACATTATTATATCTTTTATCAACTTATTTATGCAACACAGGAACAACAACAACAACACGTCACTCACTGCCTGATCCACACATCCAGACCAATGTGTGATACGCATTAGTGCAACCCTCAGCAGAGATGAGAGAGAAGTACGAAGGCTCAGTCGTTAGTTACGTCCATTACTGACTCCAGGAATAAAATATTGCTGCATCCAAAACTGATAATGGAAGTAGCTTATGACTGAGCGATCTGGCTTCCTTCTCATCTCAGTTAAGAGGTGCACATCTGCAGGACTGATCAGGCAGATCAGACGTTAGCCAGAGCTCCAAATGTCAGTAATCTGGCTGAGATAAAACCTCAAGGGATTAACCTGAGCCAGGCCATTAAACAACCACAGCAATCATATCACATCCATTACGGGATAGCAGTTTACAGCTATTTCATTTTTTTAATATATATAAATCATTTTTAACACGCTGGTTAAGTTCAGGTATCTAATCTAATAAAACCACAAAGCTAAATGGAAACAACACAATTTGAAGAAACATGCCTCCACATTATGTATAAAATCTGTTAACTTATTTTCAAAGAACAGTTACAACCATCAGATTAGCAGCCCTGAGCTTACCTTAGTGACAGAGAGAAGACAGCTGTTAGAGTGCCTTTGGAGAGAGATGGTTTAGTACGAGCCAAGCCGTTGGTCAGCAAGATCTAAACCAGAAAAGTGAAGATATTGTTGGCACTGAAGGAGAAAATAAGTGCCTCACTACCTTATTAAATATCTTCTGATAAAACTGAAAAAGTGTGAGCTTTAATACTGAACCTGCAGTATTGAATAGAATCCCTTTTGATTGAGATGACCCATGATGTTTTCACATATCTTTGTCAAAGCGGGTCTGAGGGCTTCTCCTAAAATAATGAAAGGAAAGTCTGGTGTTTTTCTTTGCAAAAAGCGTGGAGGGAAATAACAAAAGTTATGTTTGTAATAACGACATCAGCTTGACTTGAGACTCACCCTTCCCTCTGACTATCCGCCACGTTGAAGTGTCCGTGAAGGTCACCAGCATGCTGAGGTACAGCGTTACCAATTTATTATCCTGAAGTATGTCAGGCTGCATACGACAAAACAGACAAACAGGATATGTTCCACTGAAGACGTAAAGTGAATGTCAAAACACGTTTTCCAGCTTGGAAGTGAGACTAACCTTTAAATTTTTCAGCAGTTGACAGCAGGTCCACAGCACGTCTTTTATCTGTTTAAGCCAGGGAATGGTGAGGTCTTTGGAGAGTGCCAAACAAACATACCAGACCTGAGGGCCAAACAGTCAACACATTATATATTAATCTACTGAAACAAAAATCACATTTAAAGAATGTTTGGTATGTGAATGGTTTAAGCATTATGAACACTCACTTTGGGTTCATTTTCGACCTCCATGCTGGCAAGGATTGCACGACAGAGCTTCTCGAACCTCTGCGTTTATGTAATGTAATAAAAACATTTGAGTCACACAACTCCAGACAAGTATATGAACTACTACCATAATGTTCACGGTGTCTCTCAAGGATTAACACAAGTCAAGCCCAACTCCTCTGTGCTATTTGTGTACAAGCATTGCTATTACAAGCATACTATGCAGGAATTGTCATTTATTGTTTGTAAACACAACAATAAAAATTGACCCCTCATCCCCGGCGCCATGAAACTGAGAGACTACAGTTTTCAAATTAGCTTTGTCCGCTTTGTTTTTTTGAGATGCTGTGTCACTATTGTGATAGCTTTTTTCCTCAAATGTGACGCACAGAAATGTCTCGAACATAGCAAAATAAAAATAAAGAGAAAATACATGCAGACAGCAGATACACACACAGAACTTTTGTATGAGTCGAGTCATGGTTCTTAGGAAAATCCTGCTAAATATACCTTTAATGTATTGGCTTAAACTGAAAGCTTGAACTCACCATCTTATCCTCTGTGCGATACACGAATAGTAATTTCCGAGCTATTTTGAAAATTGAAAGTGCATTTCTTTTTGATGTCCCTGTTTCAGAGACTTGGAAATAGTCATCAACCTCTTTCCTGTTGAGACACAAAAAAAAGATATTATTGAGCCAATGATTACAATAACATGAAAACAAATGTTTATTATTTCCCTTATGTTGATTAAGCATGTCTGGCCTTTAGTTACCAAGCATACTGAACTCAAGGTATGTTAAATCACAGGTCAGGTGACAGATACATTTGCAGTGAATAGAACTGGAGATTACCGGATTTGTTTCTGGAGTCTGCAGCGACAGAGAAATCTTCTGACTAAGGCTTGGATGTGGGTTGCTGCTTTCTCCTTGTCCTTATGTCCTTTCCTTTCCTCCCTGGCCTGCCTGGCTTTATCCAGGAACTCGGCCTTGGCGCTTTGAGTTACACTAAACATTGTGCACCCTGAAAAAGAAAATTAAGCCATTTACTCTGCGGTGATCGCCCGCATGCATGTACTAACATCTTCATAGCACATATCTGCACGTCAGGAACATTGTGGCTCTTAGTATACCAGCAACTTCACATCATCACATTGTTTTAAGTGAGCTTACCGTCGATGTTCCTCAAATGAAGATTTTATCTGGCCTTCAGGCTCACCTGGCGCTATACCTCCTCAGTCATTTGGTTGTCCTTGAGACCCACGCGGGAGGTAAGCAAACGAGAGACGAAAACTAACTTGCCATCTCTGGAGCAACGGGCGACACAGGAAAGATGGAGCTGGGATAGTTAGCACACAGGGCTAGTCCGCCGCTGGTCGGCTTGATACTATCTCACGGAGATTTTTTTCACATTCATTTGACGATATTTATCATCTTTGCAGGGTTAGGTTTGATCCTGTATCAATGACACTGGCAAAAACAAGAGGGGCACACCGTTTCGAAATGTAAACAATGAGAGGAGATCCGTACATTGACTGCAGCCATTAATCCCGTGTGTCGCACTAAATGCGTCCGGGTAGTGTTTGTCTATATGTATAAATCGTTAAATGAAAGTATTTATTGATAGAAAGTCTCACATATGGTCAACAAAATTTGTCTGCGTTGTCAGAACAACAACTTTGTATTTATGCTGGTGAATAAAGCTGTCACCTAGTGCGTTGGGTGGGCGGCGGGGGACTATTTTTACTGTTACTCCTTCAGCAGCGGAAATGTGCAGGCTCTGGCTACTGTAATTAAAGCTACGTCTTCAATGTGTACATTAAACGTAGTAGGACAGAAAGTGGGCTAAAGTGAGCTTCTGAATTGCTACGTATGTGTAATTTCACCTAATTTTGAACACTCTGTAACTCTCTGTATGTTGAACAAAATAATGTTACTGTCTCTTTAAACAGAGCAGAGGGGCTGTTGACGTCATTTTTATAACTGCGCAGCGTTGGACCGGAAGGAAGTGGGCGTTAGCTGACTGACGTTAGCAAGCTACAGTTATAAAGTCAGCTACGGGTTCTATGGTAAATATACTCATGTTTTATCAAAACTCAATTACAACCACGCCGCTAACGTCATGTATAGAAAGTTGTTTTGATAGCCAGGGTCATAATATGTTTATCTGTTGCCATATTTACGATACTATGGGTAACTTTAGTTAATGCTAACTAGCTAGCTAGCTCATTAGCGGCGATGGCTGAAATCAAATTACTACTCACTCGATTGAGGGATGCGGTTCGGTGTTTTTCCCGACACTGGAAAAAGTCGCGAATCGTCGGACAAATACGATAACGCTTATTAATAGCGATTTGAAAAAACGGATTGCTGTCTTTGAATGGTCTCTGCCCTGATTCTTCATCAGCTTGTCATGGCAGCCTGACCATAAACACTAACGGAAAGATATATTTCTACTAAAACCGTACTTGTAAAGTGAGAAAGTATTTCTTTGCCATTGACACATTGCTGATACACGTCTTTAATTATATGACGAAAACACAGGCTGTATTATAGTCCTTTTGTACATAACATTTTTCCAGAAAATAATTTCTATTAATACAACAATTACGTCAGCTATTGACTTTTATGGCTTTTATTCAGTCCTGGAAAGTCTTGTCAAACCTCTGAAGTGTCAGAGTCCAGGCGGCGTCAGAATTGAATTACAGTATGAGTCAAAACATTTATAAGCTCTTTTGCAGATTAAAAGATCAGGGTTCTAATAATCTTTTTTTTTTTAAACAGTACCAAAAATTAATTGCTCTTTCTTACAACAAAAGCCTAATGTAGCTTATTCCCTCTTATCCATGGGTCTCTATTGTTTGTATTATTGTATTATTATTATTGTATCTATTGTCTAAACATGTATAACTGAGGCACAACATGTTCCTTTATCACAGTGAACATAGACACAATTATTAAGGGTCTATCTCATAAACACTGTTCTGTTATAAATACTTGTGTGAATATTACAACTGTGCTTGTATGCTTCACTGTATTTCACCCTGTTCTGCCTCAGGAAGAGATGTCAGGAGAGAGTGTGGTGAGCTCGGCAGTGCCGGCAGCTACAACCCGGACTACATCCTTCAAGGGATCCAGCCCCAGTTCTAAATATGTGAAGTTAAATGTGGGTGGGGCACTGTACTACACTACAATGCAGACACTAACAAAACAGGACACGATGCTCAAAGCCATGTTCAGTGGCAGGATGGAGGTCCTCACAGACAGTGAAGGTGAGCTTTTAGTGAAAATGTTTAAATTATATACAGGGTTTATATGTTAGCCCTGCACTGGCCTTGATCAACTAACTAATGTTTCACCATTTTCTTTTCCATAGGCTGGATCTTGATTGATCGCTGTGGGAAACATTTTGGAACAATCCTTAACTACCTTAGAGATGGGGCAGTCCCGCTCCCAGACAGCCGACGGGAAACGGAGGAACTGCTCGCTGAGGCCAAGTATTACCTTGTCCAAGGCCTCGCTGATGAATGCACAGCTGCTCTGCAGGTACCGTCACCACAGAGGGCTGTCAGTTCAAGAGGGCAATGTTGATACTTCATGTCTCATTAGTCATATCAGATTTGTTTTTAATTTAACTCCACAGAGCCATTACAAACATTATGTTGAGAAAAAACATGTAAAAATGTCATACTTTTGATTGTTTTTGCTAAAAACACAGAGCCTTAGTTATCGTTGAGGTGGGTGGGTTTAAAATCCTTTACTCTCTTTGCTGCTCTGTTCCACCAGGTGGCATCCTTCCTCTTATTATATAGTCAATGTTTCAGCTTTTCAAGGATAAAACTTTTTTAATGAGAAAAACTTTTTGTTCTCCAGAACAAAGAAACGTATGAACCCCTTTGTAAAGTGCCTCTGATGACGTCTTCTAAGGAAGAGCAGAAGCTTATTGCAACCTCAAATAAGGTAGGTTATGTTTATGTTTTTTTGTTGTTGTTGCATAATGTCCGGATTTTCCAACATTTAATACCAAAGAGAGTTGTCCTTTAGATTTTTCTTTCAAATACACACTCCTCTATGTTCACAGCCTACTGTCAAACTGCTGTATAATCGAAGCAACAACAAATACTCATATACCAGGTGAGTCTTCTTCAACTGATATCACGTATAGACACAGAATAGACAAACAAATCTCCAGTTTTCCTCTTGGAAAAGGAGGGGTGAGAGGAGGGTTGTTCAGTTTGTTGCAACCTCCCCTCTAGATGCCACTAAATTCTACACACTGCTCCTTTAAAGAAGAGACATACTGTGGTGCAATCATTAAAGTTGTCTTAGTAAATAACTGTCCTGTCACTCTTTTTTTTCCTCCCTGCCAGCAACTCTGATGACAACATGCTGAAAAATATCGAGCTGTTTGACAAGCTGTCATTGCGGTTCAACGGCCGGGTGCTCTTCATCAAAGACGTGATTGGAGATGAGATTTGTTGTTGGTCATTTTATGGCCAAGGACGGAAAATTGCTGAAGTGTGCTGCACCTCCATTGTTTATGCCACAGAAAAGAAGCAGACAAAGGTTTGTATTTGTGATAAGGTTGAATGGTTCTGAGGCTACAGTTTGTTTGTTTTTAAATATCTCTAATCTTGTGTAACTTTCTCTGCTAGGTTGAGTTCCCTGAGGCACGAATCTATGAGGAGACCCTCAACATCCTCCTGTATGAGTCCCACGATGGGAGGGGGCCAGACAACGCCCTGCTAGAGGCCACAGGGGGCGCTGCAGGGCGATCTCATCACCTGGATGAAGACGAGGAGCGAGAACGGATCGAGCGAGTTCGTAGGATTCATATCAAGCGACCGGATGACCGCACACACCACCACCAGTGACCTTTCTCTTTCGACCCGTCAGCCTGTGTCTCTGACCCTGGACAGTCTTTGCACCACGCTTGTGCCTTACATCACCCAGCGCCTCTTTGTCTTACTTCCTCTCTTATTTTTACCAGCTTTTTCTCCAGGAGACTACTTTGAGATGAGTGTCATACAACAGTGTGTAGTGGTGAAGTGATTGTGTTTGTTTGAGTGTCATCTTTGTTATGTGGTCTGACAGGCTGTAGCGTTTTGTTCTCTGTGTGTTCGTCATTGTAACTTGCATCACTGTTTTCAGTTAGTGTGCAGAAGCTCATAGACATGTTGACCAGTTTTACCTGTGTGGAAAGAAAATGTAAAGTATTGCCAGTAGACATCTGTTATTGGAGGTCCTAATTACATTGCATCCAGGAGAACAAGAGTTATATCATGTAAGCAGCTCAAGATTATGCACATAAATTTTGCTTCTCCTGGTTCTGACGGGTCCACTGTACGGTCAGCCGAGGACTAACCAGGTGTTGTACACAATAGGGCCACATGGGGGCACTATTTTACCCTTAGATGTTACCAAGGCTATTTTGTAGCCTGCAGATAGAGTTAAACTTTTAAAAAATGTATTAATTTTTGATACAGTTAAGATTTCACAGGTGGATGCAACTTTTCACTGTTGTGCTTCTGCCATATTTAGTTTTAACATTTATGCATTTTCCCTTCACTCCACTAAATGATGATTATTTTCAGTGGAGGGAACCTGAGCTGTGACCTGAGGTGTTAAATGTACTGGGGTGATTGAATGATGGATGCTGAGGTTGAAGTGAATGACTGTAACCGGAGATCTCCCTGGCAGGAAGGGAATCCTGTCTACAAGCTTTTAACAGGGAAAGAAATTAGACCTGTCCTTCATCGCCGCATTCATCAGAGAATGTTCGGTTTGCACACACAGTAGTTTAGTTGAAATATGTCTAACAATCACAGTACTTGTAGGTCTGTTGTACAGAAGTGAACATATATGTATGTTTTATATTTATACATACTTTATCACAAATAAATTTCTACAAACATTCTTTTGTTCTGTTTTTAATTTGCATCAGTGAACATAGAAAATTATCAAACATATGGCTTCACTTTGAGATCTGAACTACACATTTGTTGAAGCAGTTTGAGTAATATGTATAGTACATTAACATAGATTAAGTTTTATATATGTGATTTACTGTATGATGTCAGGCTTCAGTGCTCAGAACAGCAGAGACAAACCCTCTGAAACACAATGATGTTAAAATTTTAACCTCTCATAAAAGTTTAATCCTTGTGCATCCCTGAAAAAACTCCCTCTCAATAACTCTGAAAAAATTTCTGTGTCAAAAAAACTGCCATAGAATTATAAGTTAATTTTAATCCATTTACTAACTTTAGTCCTGATAAAAACTACTAAATATTCATTCATTTGGAGAATTTGAATTCTTTCAAATGCCCATTTGTTTACGTAATGCCACGACAATGTAATCATTCTCAGTCTACTTTTGAATTTTTATGCAGAGTCAGATTCAATTTGTGTTACCTTTAGGACAAAAATGCTGCCTTCCTCAAACTTATAAAACATACAATATATATTTATATTTAAAATTATTATTTTGAACCCAAGGCTCTAGATTGAATGCCTGATATAATAAAATGCATGATTTTATCCTCTAATGTTGTGGGGATCGAAAAATTGTGGTTTAAATGGGCCTCAGTGGAGACATTTTTGTCCTTAAGGGTCTGAGTATCTGTGTTGTGGCTACACGGTTTAATGTAGACCTAATATTGGAGCTGGAATTGAACTTCCAACATTCGAAAGAACCTCAAACCCGTCTGATATTTTTTTGCCATATGCATTAACAGCCAAAAAAATGAAAAATAAAAAACTTAAAAAGCCAAGGGTATCCCTAAGGACGCACAAAGATTAATATTCTTTAGTGAAAAACTAAATATATTATAGATTAATATGTCTAGTTGAGAACCGTACTGCCGTACATTAGAACAGCGCCGGCCCGTCTGGGGTTAAAGTGCCTCTATCAGGTGTGTTTCCTGTAGACATGCTGATCTCCCCTTAGGGGTCTCCTGATGAAATATGCAGGGGCTTCTTGTGTGTCGTCTCGACCCCACACGTTACCGCGTCCGAGCCCGAGGGGTCACCTGCAGCGACAAGCAGCCTGATTCATGTTGTATCCTTTAGTCTGCAGATGCATTTAGGAGCAGAGCTTCATATAACACACACACACACACACACACACACTCGTCATCTCACCACCATGAGGTGTCCGTTCTTGGCCTTGTAAACCACGGGTTCCTGTCCCGTGGTGAAGTCCACCGCACTCTCTTTACCCGCCTGGATTTCAATCTTGATGCTGAGAATCGATACGCGGGTGTTTTAGATTGAAGCACACATCAAACCTCTGAGGTTCCTTCTGCAGCTCAGACTCACCTGCCCTGAATCACTTTGATTGCATTCTGTTTGTTAGCAATGACGCTGAGTTTGGTCAGAAACTCAAACAAGTGGTCACACTGCATGACAAGGTCCCCCTGAAACAACCACAGAATACACACAATCAGACAAATGGAGGCTACGCAGCAAAATGTCATTTTTTAAAGTGGCTTTAAGAAGCTTTTATCTGAAAAACTTCTGTGCGAATGAGCTATGATTCAGAATTTTACTTTAGTTATTTAAGTTAAATACAGGCAATTCTAGCAAATCTAAATACTGTATTTCATGCATGTTAGAGTGGAATGTAACTACTTAGGACAATTTATAGGTACTTATACTTTGAGTATTTACATTTTATGCTTATTAGTAAGTATACTACAACTGTATTTATTCCACAGCTACAGTTAATAGCTACTTTTCACATCAATATTTCCTATTTAAAACATTTGCTTATCTTACATTTACCTAACAATACATTACTTAAACGTAATATTTTGCATGCAGGGATTTTACTTGTAATGACGTAATTGTTGTTTAGATACTTTAACTTTAGTAGAAGATCTCAGTATTTCCATGTTATATATGTTATATATCCACCTACCTTCTGTTTCGGGTCCTCACATGTGATGTGGAATACAATGATGCCGTCAGTCAAGTTACTGACTGAAATACCTGCAGTGAGAGAATGACACTTCAAGTTAAAATGAAAACCTAACAGAGAAATATATATATACATATATATATATATATATATATATATAGGCACATCAGTCTGACCTTTGAGGGAGGTGTACAGCACCCTCTGTTTGATCTTGGCTTCGTCTATCACGTAGGCAGCTGTCTGGGTGAGGATGAGCTGACGTGGCCTCGGTTTGAAACCATTCCTGTCATATTTAATCACCGGGACGCTGTACTAAAAATAACAAGAGCACAACACGCAGTGAGTGTGTTTGATGTGTCTCTCAGGACGTATAATGATATTTTATTACCTTAATGTGCTCATTACGAATCATCTGGAGGACCCTCATGTTTATGTCTTGGTCACCTGGAGATATGTAATGATGGAAAAATTGATCAAAAGCAAATAGATTTTTTTCTTCCTTCTCTCCTATTCATTATATATATGTACATATATATTATATTTAGTCTCATCAATTTAAATTATATCATTATTATTATAATTATTGTTATTATTCTTTATTTTTCATTTAATTTCCTACTTACTATACGGACTGTTTACTGTATAGAATATTGATTGTTTAGTGAAGAACTGACAATAAAAAACGCAAATCACAGAAAAATAAAGTATATTTCATGTGAAGTATCTGCTTCTTACTGATTCTGGTGTCGACAAAAGGTTGAGCGACACTCTGGGGGTAACTGTCCTTTTTGCCCTTGAAGACGGAGCTGGTAAGAAACTTCAGTTGGAACTGAAGATACAAAAATATAAAGTAGATCACTTCAGTGTCATGTTTCAGTCTCATACTTATATCTATATTTCCATGTGTGTTACCTGAGCTTTTTTCTGCGGTGTGATTCCTCTCACATACTTCCGCACCATCAGACGGTAGTGAAGTTTACGCAGCAGCTCTGATGTCTGACAAGAGTAAAAGATAAAATAAGGAACACATGTTCACCATTAACTAGTTAATACATAGCAAATATATATACTAACATGCATGCTAATAAGCCCTTCTTAATACAGTATTCTGTATGACTATATTCCAAAACTAATATAGTTTAACTTATTTAACCCACTAATTATAATCGAGGCTTATTGATGATTAAAAAAAAAGGAGGTTGCTGTTGCTGCTCAGTATCGGCCTTATAAATCCATCATACCACAAGAATATTCATTCTCCCTTAATGACACTTAATTATTATGGTCTTAAAATATATATTGATAGTTATATTAATATTCTGAGTTACAGTAGAAAGATGTTATTAAGAGTTTTCACTTATTACACTGTTGTATGCAGTTATATTAAAATATACTGTATTTATTAACTGTAATAAAGAAAGAATGACTATTCTTGTGTTACTACCACCTGAAAAAGTCCATACAAGCATGTTAAGGGTCATGATTTATATACAACAATTTCCTTACTTACTATCAATTAGCAGTAATTAGGTGGCTGTTGAGGTATAACTCTTAGTTAATGACCTTTAAGTTATAAAATATAGTCATACAGAATCAGGCATTAATAAGTGACTGATAAAGCACCAATATGCTACTAATTTGGATGCTAATAAACAACTAGTTAAGTGAATATGTGTACCTTGATATAAGGTATTAAGAGTCAAAATAAATGTGAAATATCTATTCGGTTTACACTGCAGCTGCTCCATGTTTGTACCTCTGTCAGCACCGCTGGGGGAGTTTGCCAGGTGGTTTTATCCAAAACGGTCTTTGGCAGGTTTGCTTTGAGCCTGTTCAGGTAATTTTGTCTCACGAAGGCCAGGTACTCCGAGTTATCAGTGTTTTTCGCCTGCCCTCTGGTCATGTAACCTTTGATGAATCTAAAAATGAGAGTACAGTAATTTATCTGTGTTGTATTCATTAATGTGACCATCGGCTTAAGAGGAGCTGAGCTTCATCTTCTGTCTCACTTCTTGATGACTTTTACAGCCCAGGCTCTCTTCTCTCTCTCTTTCCTCGCCTGCACTCCTCTCCAGCACGTTTCAATCTTAGTGGCTGAGGATATGAAAGATAAAGAGGAGGGTGTGTGACTATCCTTTAGTATCATAACAGAACATGATGCATTTCCGGCATTTACCAGCTTCTTTCTGTTTTCTGAATTCTCCCTTTGCTCTGTATCCTTTGTATTTGGCCTGGAGCCTTGTTGCTGCAAAGTCAGAGTGAAAAAAATTAATCGTTGTGCAACTAGCGACGACAAAAAATGATTCAACAGCAGATTTGCACTCACCCAGTTCATGTTTACATCTCTCATAAGCATCCTCTGTGGCATAAAGTGTCCTCGGATGGCGGATGAATATTTTGGTGCTATAACAAAGGAAATATTTAAGTTACTTCTGGCATAAAGTGTGTCTGCTTGGTTGTGTTTAGGGGTTGCTCTCCTTACCGTCCCATTTTGTACTCATCTGGCAAGTAACCCAGATGCTGAACCAGCACTTCCACCCCATCAGACGGCAGTCCTCTCCAGTGCGGCCAGGTGGCCGGGCACAGGGGTTTATATCTGCAGCACGCAGCAAACAACCACTCAGCATGTTTTAACTGCACTTTAACTAAAGGGGCTTCATTTAAAATCAAGCATCTGTGGTCCTTCATACCTCTTTAAGAAGACCTCATATTTGCGTCTGTACGCGAAACCAGCTCGCCTGACTCTGAGGTGCTCCATCAGGCCCAAGTACTTCACCTGGTGTCTGATCAGCGCCTCGTCAAACTGGCCTGTGTGAGAAAGACGAGAGTCAAATCTCCCTCGTATTAACAAAACAGCTTCATGCACCCTTGATTGATTCAGCACCTTGCTGCTTGGACTCGTTGGATTTGAGGCAGCGGATGTACCAGGCCTCTTTAGCCATGAGGATCTCTGTCAGCTTCAGCAGGCTGCTCTTAAACTGGGTCGCCACCTACAGACACAACACCAGGGTCGTAATCCCCAACAGTTCATCTGTCACATACATATGGCTGAAAGACGACACAGTCAGGCTCTCTTTGTCTCAGTGGTCACTCCGTCTACACCACTTACTGATTAGTGTCTTCTCATTTGTACTCTACATTGTGTCTGTTTTTTCCCTTTAAAAACCATAAAATTATTTTTTTTTAATTGTGGATCTGGTAACTCTTGTATAAGCTGCAGTTGTTTCTTTTGCCTCATGCAGGAAGTTTATACAAACAACTTTCCTCTTATTTTTGTTCTTATCCACAATTTGCTCTTATTTTGTTAGAACCCAACAGTGAATTCTTATTAGTGCTCATATCTTAGGTAAGGCAAATTATAAAAATAAAAATATGAGTGGTCAAGAGCACTTTAAGATACCAGGAAGAAAAGAAAAAAAAAAAGTTTTATCATCCACAAACTGTTCGTCCAATGGAAGAAAACATAAAAAAGGCAGGAATATCATATAATTCCATTTGGATTTTAATATATTATAAATTATTATCCTCATATATTGGATACATTGTTTTATGATTGTGTTGTTTGTGTATGTTTTATAAATGTATGTTTTTGTGGAATAGGGGTATTCGTCCTTCAGCACACCGCAGGTAAGAGCAGATTTGGTGCTTCTGGAATTGACTTATCATCTTTTTTTTCCCTTAACAGAAAATTAAGAGAAATTATCAAGTCAAATGTTAAATTGAAGAGATTGTTGCTGCATGAGGCCCCATTCTGTGTTATTTATTTGGATGATTGTTTACATATATTATATGAATGCTTGTAACTCAGAGCCACAGCCCATTATTGCTGGTAAAACATTACATAATGTTCATTAGTGACACAGTTGAAGGATCTGGGGGGTCCAACATGGGAGCACTCACTGTTTCTGGTCTTCGCCTGCTGCCTGTATCCATGGTGGAGAAGCACTCACTGACTATGGCATTTTTAGACTGACAAAGCAGCTAGGGGGAAAATTAGATAACACAGAGAGATTATGACGCATGATTTATAATAACGTCAAATACTTAAACATTGTTTGAATAAAGGTGACTTTTTAATAGCACAACAGGTCAAAGTATCTGCTGTGAAAAATGTCTCTGAATATGATTCTTTAGGGAAAAATAAAGAAACAAGAGTGTACTGATGTTAGCAATGTCATAAAGAAAATTGGAAATAACACTAACTGAAAAAGTTGCCTCCATATAGAGCCATTTCTTGCCTCACATAATATAAAATGTTAATTTGCAGACTTACATCTTTTATGTTTCTGTATAGTAGATCATTGTTTTTGTCCAGAAAACCTGGAATGTCACAAGAAAAGACTGTTAGTTAGTTTGAAATAAAATAAAAAGGTTCAGATGTTTGAGTAACAGGGCCTGACATTTCAGTTTCTTTTACCCACAACGCAGTAGGTGACCTCCCCGGCATAATGCAAGAGACGGAAATCTCCCCTCTCCAGAGTCTTACGTGTCATTTTGTCAGCCAGTTTGTGCCTGCAGTCAAAGAGGTGGAGAGAGACAGAGGGATGAAGAGCGAGAGGCTTTACGGGGCCGATCCTAATCCTTCATCTCTATCGGCTCACTGTCGGCTCGCTCACAGGACTCCGGTGGGCACAACGTGTGATGAATGAGGCTACACTTTAGTGTCGAGGAGAAGCTTTGAATTAATCACTTAGCTGGAGTTTGAACTTAATCAAACGAATGGTTCATAAACAAAATGTGCAGCTCCTAAATACTAATCATGTTCATCTTCCTGTTTGTTTTCCCAGGTTCCTCTTTAACTCACGTGACAAAGTGCGGGTGGTTCCCCATCTTCTCCTCCAGTCTCTCCAGGAAGGTGAGATCTGTGGCGTCTCCCGGCCTGAGACACTCCTCATCCTGCAGGATGATCATCATCAGCACATGATGATACGTCATGTTGTCCATTCATTGAGCTGTTACAGTAAATACACACCAGTATTGATATGATCCCTCTGTGTTTCTCCTCCACCAGGTCACATATGATCTTATTGTTGAAGAACTGAACGGGCTCCCACTGCAGGGAAATAAGAATTTAAAAAAAGTTTGTGCATAGATATCCACTCAACACCAGTCAGTGTAAACACACCGTATCATTGTTTCATCGTCCCTCTCAGGTTTACCTCAATATCTTCTGCTTCATATTCCTCCTGCTCAGCCTTCAGTGTCAGCTGGATGAAAAGCTGCTGCAGCTTCTCATTGCAGTAGTTTATACAGAACTGCTCGAAACTGAGGAAAAGGGTCATGACACACAGGTAAACCCATAAGGAAGTCATCATCACATTATCATTCATACATCTGCAGTTTTTTCAATGTGTTTAATGAAGTTTTCCTTGTAGAATTAATTGGTTTAAAAAGGCTATAAAAATGCCTTAATCAGTATCAAATACAGTATTCATGCCGACCTGTTTACATAGAAAACCTCAAATCCATATATGTCCAAAAGTCCTATTACAGTCTTCCTTGAAGGATCCTGGTAAATTAAAAATAAGAAGAATTTACATCAGTAAATACTCGTCCTCAGTTTGTTACTCGTCTCACTCTTCTCCTCACCTTGTTCTCCATGGACTCGTTGATCTTGTTGACCAGCCAGGTGAACGTCTGTCCGTAGATGGCTTTGGCCAGAGCGTCTCTGGCATAGATGGCATGATCGATTGTGAACGGGCTGAGGACCTTTAGAGTGAGACGAAATCACAGCTGCATGTCAAACACTACAGGGAAAGTTTAAATGAAAATACAACCTTTAATAAGCATGCACCTGATCTTTTTGGGCTTCAATCTTCCTGTATGTGAGTCCCTCTTGGAGCCTGTGAGCATCAACGCCCAGCAGCTGCAGAGTGGAAACAACATTAAGTGGATAATCCTGGATATTCAAAGACTATTTATGACTATATTCTTACATTTGAGACCCAGCGCAGCTCTGCATTGTTGTTGTTTAGGAGAGCATGGCCTTTAATGTTGGAGTCAAACTCAACATTCCCCAAGTGGAGAACGCTCGCGACGGTCCCAAACAAGTGCTGCACAGAATAAAAAAATGTTAGGCCATGCTGACAAGTAGGGAAGAGAGAGATCATTATTATATAACACGATTAGTCATTGACTTTGGAAACATAAAAAAAATATATTATAATTGAAGAAAAAAGCATTTAAACTCCTTTAAAGCTTAAAGTATATAATTCAACTGAAAAGGGCATTTAAAAAATAATGATAAAAATGATACTAATAAATGATATACTATGTGAATATTTATACAATTAGTAACTTACGGTGGTGTTAATCTCATCGATGTTGATGATTTGAAGTGCATTTTTGACAGTTTTCCAGTCATTTCTGTCATTAATGGAAGACACGATGGCACACTCTCCCTGTCAGAAACAGCAAACACAGCAAAGCAAAGCGTCCAGGTTTACGTCTGTCTTATAAATCTGTTTTACTATGACAACAGGAAACATACTTGGGTTAGATATTTGTAATGCTGGCAGTCTCTCTCCAGGCCCAGCTGGCGCAGCAGGTCCTCCTCTCCTCCCTCCACCAGCTGGTAGAAGACGTGGAAGTTTCTCTCCCCGTGATTCTGATGCACCACCCTCGACTTCTCCAGCAGGTAGTTCAGGATATGGCCTCCGACAGCATCTCCCTATAGGCAGCATGATCCTAAAGACAGCAGCTCTACAACTTGCAGAAAAAACACAGCCTCTGGTCCAGTGGACAGACTTTTTAAAAAATCTCTCAGGATAAAATATTTTTCTTGAAAGTTTTTTTTTTTTTAGTTTTTGAAGAAAAGGAACTTTCTTATGGCAAATTAAATCCTCCATTGTTTTTAAAAAAAAAGAATGACCTAGTATCTCAAAATCATGAGAAACTTTCTCAATAGCAAGTCACTTATTATTTTTTAGAAATTTTCTTGCAATGTTCCCATATTAAGTCATTATTTTGAGAAGTTTTCTCATTATTTTTGAAATACTAAGTCATTATTTGAGATTTCATTCATATATAACTTATTATTTTGAGACTTACTCATTATTTGAGATACTTAGTCCTTATTTAACGAGAGATTCTAATTTTAATTACAGGTTTTTGCTTCTGTTACATCTGCAGAATAGGCCTCCATACAAGTTAAAGTTTACCTACATACTATAAACATGCATTTCATCCCAATTCTTTTGGACAGTTGTGAAATGGGATGAATGAGAGGAATCCTGATTTTAAAACAAGAGAATATAATTCAAGGACTTCTCAAAAACTCTTTCTTAATTGTAATTTATTCATGTATTTTATTGAAAAAGCTTATGTGAATCCGTCCCGTTGATTCCTACCTGTCCGTCAAACTGGATGTCCATGTACTTCCCGAACCGACTGGAGTTGTCGTTTTTCAGTGTTTTGGCATTGCCGAAAGCCTGCAGGGAAACATCAAACCACACAGAATAATTCATCTCTGCTGTTTGGTGTGTCATTACAATGATGTAACAGAAGTAACCATCGGACCTCGAGGACAGGGTTGGACATTAGCATTTTGTCCCTGACGGTGTTCAGCAGGGTGGTGCTCGGACAGCTCACAGCGTAATACTGCAGGATCTTCTTGGAGGCCTCCGTCTTCCCGGCTCCACTCTCTCCAGAGATCAGGATGAAGTGATTGTTGAACTCCGACAGCATGGTGTGGTAGGCGTTGTCTGCCAAGGCGTAGCTGCAGGGACGTAGAAATAATTTACCTAAGAACACTTGACATATTTACAAATATTCATCATTTCACACATTCTTTTACACTCACATGTGCGGTGGAAGCTCAAAAAAGTTGACACCCATGTAGATCTCCATCTGTTTCTTATTGTAGATGTCCAGCTCTTTGTAGGGATTCACAGACACTAGCAATGTGCCAATGTAGGTCTAAAAGAATCATATTTACTGTTAAGATGCACATGCATGTGTTGACAGCAGGCTTTAAAAATGTTATATCTGAGACTCACATAGATGAGATCTTTGCTGAAGCGTTTCTTAAGGTTGCTGAGGAAGGCCGCCTCTGTGGTTTCATCCAGGAGGACAAAATCCTGGATTCCAACCCGGTCCCTGGCGGTCAGGGCGCCCTCCATGTCCAGCTGACCCTATGCAACAAGTCATGTTAACCAAGTCATGTAGTTACGAGAATGACAGGAAGTGCCATAGATATGTTAAAACATGATGCACAAAATGTGAGGCACATAAGTTCAGTTATGTTTAAATCACATTGTTTCCTTTTGTTTCCACACAAACCCTGCTCTCCTGGGTGAAAGACCATCCACCTCCCTTCCCTCCCACACGAGTTCTGTGGTTTATACTCGGCCTAGCCATCATTCATAATTACTACGGCAACCGAAGGGTGGGGGGAAACAATCTAAAACGTTACGATGGGTCGTATTTTGCTGCCTGTACAAATGACCTTTGGGTTCGCTGTTGAGCAGAAACCAGTCTCAAAAAACACAGAACTTCTTGTTCCATGTGAATCTAAAAGTAAACAATGTTCTTTAAAATCACACAACATAACTTATGTGCTTTAAACACCACCAACATGACTGGAAACACTCCTGTGGATCGTATTTGAGGGTAGGAACAAATGACGTATGTGGTCGTATGGTTTGAAGGATTGTTGGGGTTTATCTGTTTCTAATTATATTACACATTCAACACTTCACAGTACCTAATTAACAACTTAGTCTCTTTATACGTTAAATTAATTCTGAACTTTAGAGGAAGCAAACTGTGCCAAAGCAACAATAACTACTGTAACACATTTTACATGCGTAACAATGATGTTCAAAATTCTCAGCCGTGTATTTTGACAAATGTGGCTACATGAATGGATGTTTGTATAAATGGCTCCATGGGGGACGACTGAGCTGAAAAAAAAGCACCAAAAAAAGCACAAACATGCTCCCTGTTAGTTCTATTGAAATAAGAGGTCTAGAGGTCTTATGTGTCTTTGAAGCAAAGCTCTGTGATTGTGCAGACGAACAGACAGAAGCTAATGATCGCTACACAGCACACAGGGACCTTGGCTGGCAGCCCGTCGTTCACTAGAGCTGACACACCAACCAAACACAACACACTGTGCAAATGGACTCGGGGAGCCCAAAACAGCGGCACATTTAAGAGGCATAGTGGGAAAAATTCCACCAATCTGTTTTGCATTCTCAGCACCAACACTTAGACCAAAGGTTTTCACAGCTTTTGTTGGTTTTGTATTTTTTCTCTCTCTCCTTTGGAAGCAGAAGTCCTTTGATTCTCAACTCTCTCTGTAAAAACATTAAAAAAGATAATCCATTGGATCTAATTGACACAAAGCCCTCCGTCCCCCCTCCTCCCCCTGCCTCTATCCTCCGCCTATGGCCCTCATTTCTTCTGAGAAAGGCCAAGTGTTTTTGTCCTGTAAATACCACGGAGCAGAGACAAAAAAGACGTCTTTAAAATGCAGTCTACAATCCATTACACATATTCCCCCTGCATATCCATTCAGTAATTATTCATTAGAAAACATTTAACGTCACAGTGAATTTCACACTAGGCAGTCGAAACACAATAGAGGAGATTTGGCCTATTTTGGGGTGAGGAGTTGGGGAGGGGTTGGCTGTACAGAGGAAGGGTGAAGGCGAAGGAGGGGGGAGGAGGGGAGCCGTATTTGTCTGATCTGAGAACCTCTGAAACGGGGCCGTCTTGAGACAACGGGACAGACTAAATAGTGCAGTAACGGTCTGTGCCCCGCTGCTTGCTGTGACACTCATTTAGTGCGCCCCGAGGGCGAACAATAGAGGCTTGTTCTTAGCAATCCTGTGCTGTAATTTGGACTTCATTACTTTGCTCACACGGGGCCCCATGGAAGGAGAGAGGAGGCTAGTCAGATGAGAGTGTTTTTTTCCACCTGTCAGCCCCGCACTCCCAATGCTCTCACCCCTCTCCTCAACAATACCCCTCACCCCGTGTCCCCACCAATAACCCTCACCCGACCCCCTTCCCATACCCTCCCCCCCTCCCAGCCACCCACTTTAAGCCAATGAGACAGGTGAACAATATCATTGAAGGAACCCTTTTTTGGACGTCAGAATCAATCTGGCGATGTGATGGTAGTGGTGCTGCTGTGGGGTATCTGTGACACCCCCTTTCTTCATGGGAACAAACTTCTCTCAGGGCAGCACAAGCAGACAATATGCTGGGACAGCGTGACTTAGGGATCTGCCATACAGTATTACAAGTAATAACATGAACAGATAAGCTCCTGTCAAGAGGAGGATTAATGAATTCAGGGGTGATGATCATGCTAATGTTTCAGGTTTTCATTCGGCGCACTGACAGAATCTAAAGATTTGTTGTTTTCCATTCAGGTTTCCTTTGGTGTCCTGCAGGTATTTCTTTTTAAGAAAGCTGTCTGCAGCATGCACAAGTGTTTCTAATGACACTGTGCGAGAAAGGCTGAACATCTAATGGGCGTTCTCAGTCCAGGAGGACAAGAAAGAAAGAGTCGAAGAGAGCTTGTATATGGAAAAAGTGCATGTGCTGTTTGTGGCTTCATACAATACAAAGTGCCCTGGGTTGTAATTCCAGTTATAATTAAACAATTAACAGCCCAATCACGTGCACGGCGGAAAGAATGATTATGTAATGAATCCACTAAGCCTTTGTCAGATCAGGTGAATTGCCTTGCTACCTCAGAGCACGACCAATTGTATTTTAATTAAGAGATGGTCCCTCATCTTGGTCTAGAGTGTCAGTGTTGCCTGAGACAGAGTGACCTCATCTGAGTGAGAAGTGGAGGGAGGAGGGAGCCGCTGCTCAGACGCAGCAATTTACCAACAAGAAACAGGAAAGTTTATCTCCCTCTTAAAAGGGATCCTGTCTGATTGTCTCATGTGTTAGTAATAACTCCACTTAAACGAAGGAGATAAACTTTAGTTTGGATTCGGCTCATGTGTTACAGACCAGGGCCCTGTTACCCAAAACAGACTTAAATTAATAATAGTAGATTTTGGGCTTTGGGATTTTGACTTTCACTGTTCGTGGTTATACCTACAAAAGAAATGAACTCCAAGTCAGTAGCTGTGTTTCCTTTCAAATCAAAGTGAATTTGAAGCAAAATTTTTAAATGCTACATTAAAGAAAATCCGAATTAAGGAAGTTTCCATCAACTGGTTTAGAGCAAATAAACAAAGGTGCATAAACATAATAAGATGGCAGTGTAATGTGTTGCTGTAGGCTAATCTGTCATTAAACAGTAGAAGAAGTAGAGATTGCATAAGAAAGAAAAACAAAACGAAAAGGTTGCTAATCATATAACTTTGGCTACTCACGAGAGAGAAAATCTCAAAAGTCTTCAGGGATTGGATTCAATTGGGTGATTTATAATCGTTCTTTTAGGTTTCCCGAAAACAGCTGATCAGTCAAGTGAGTTAAATATTCGCTATGTCAGATCTTATTCGGAAAAAAAGCTTTCCATCTTCTGATGAGTGCATTAACTATTTTCACAAAATATCTTTTAAAAAACCTTTGCAAAACTTTTAAGTGCGTTTTCAATGCACGATATCCCCAGATATTTGTTGTTAGGCAGCGACCTCTAGTGGCCATAGTGATTATGACAGGATGAAAGGAGGAAGTGATGTAAAGTGAAGTTCTATAAAGAGAGAAAAAGTCGGTTTAACCAAGTTATCCATGTGTTTAAACAGCGACCATCATGTTCTAAACAGCGATCATGTGACCATTTCACAACATTAAATATAAAGTAAATGTTCATGTATTTTGGAACTTATATCAACCGATTTACATCATGTGACGCCATTTGTCGCATAGACTTACATTGGGAAAGAGGTGTCCGGATTTTTCAAAAAAATGGACTAATTTGGAGCGATAACATTTTGAAAGTCACACAATCAAATAAGTTTATTTCTGCTCCAAGTGTTTCAGTGAGCAATGTGCTTAGGGAGACATATTTCATTTAGCTGAGTGGTATCTTCTCATCTTACTCAAAGAGTGTATTTTTCAATATGTCAACTTTTTTCTAAGTTGACAATTAGTTATCTTAGCCCATAGACTTACAATGGATCATATCAGCCTTTAGATGCCTTTAGAATAAAACACTCACAGAACAGAAATTATCACCTAACAGTGAAGCTTCTTCCTGATATGATGACCTAAACTACAGCAATTACTTTAAAACACAACAAACTGCAACACAAAAGAAAACTCAAACCTGCATTTCTGAAGTTGTA